>LZPO01056083.1:16765-34707 GCA_001675575.1 Neotoma lepida
GCAGAGGAGACACACAGGTGAGTGATAGTGCCTCAGGGCTCAGTGGTCAGATGTTCCAGTTTCAGAGTTTAGGAGAGAATGGATTACACAGCTGAAAACTAGAGAACTAGTCTTTCCCATCTCTTCTGTTTCCTTTATTGATACACAAATAGCTATCCCTTGGTAAGCCCAGATGTCTTTAGTTCAACTTCAACCATCATTGAAACACCCCAAAATCTTATTTGACCTGAGCATCTTCTACACTAGTCATATTGACACATAGTAAGACTTCACACAGGATACGTGTCCTTGTGATACGTTAACCACACTCTTAGCCTGGTCCTTAAGTAGTTCTCAGGTACTTTTCTGTCTCTTGAAAGTAAAAGAAATCTGACTAATTGTGATCCACTCAGCTGTGTGACTCCTTTATGTGCCTACTTTGTTCCTTACACATTATGTCATAATGATTATGGGCTCTGACCAAACACTTGTTCAACAAATGGATAAATCAGTGATTAGATGGGTGGATGGGTGAGTAGACGGATGCTTGTAGAGTTATAATTCTTCAGTAAAAGCTCCTTTTTTAGAAATATGTGAAAATAGACATTCTTGTATTTCTTCCATTGGTGATGATACCATACAGAAAATATTCATTTTTCCATAGAAAACATATTTTTAGAATGTGGATTTATTATCAGAACATCTTTATATCTTACCTTGGTGAAACCAATATCTACTAATCACATGTAAATATTAATATGAATTGTTTTATTTTTGTAATTTATAACCTTATGATCAATATTTGTAATCAATGTCTATTTTGTAATATTTGTAAGAAGAGTATAGAGTATATTTTCCTAGACTATTGTAATATGGCATTTGTAAATATTAAGTTACTTTTACATGCTTATATTCATTTCCAATGGCTCTATTCTTCAGTAATATATTTGTGCAATTCTGAAACTATCATACATTTATTGTAATACTTTTCAACAGCAGGGAAGAAAAATGTCTATCTCACTGGGCTTATTCTGTATGATTTATGTGGTAAATCTCAGTCTTCACTGCTTCTACAAGAATTGAGATTCTAAGTGATGAGTTCTAGAGTTTTAATTGTAATAGGAAATCAATGTATTATTATATGAAAATAAGCTTTTAAAACTNGGTTGAGAATTCTTNAGGAATATGAGGTGCTTTGAAATTTGCTTACCAATTGGCTTAAGTAATTTGATGAAATAAAATTTCACTAAAATAAATAGAAATNCATCTATTTAAAATATATCTTGAGCTGGATATTGTGGCTCACATTTATAATNCCAACACTTGGAAATCAGAGGCAGGAGGATTGTGGAAAGTTTGAGGACAGCCTGGCCCACATAGTAAATTATAGGCCAGCCCAGGCAAAACAGTGAAATCCTGACTCAAAAAAACAAAATTAATATAGTAAAAGAAATGTAGACATATGTGTAGATATATGTAATATATCTTGACTGATTTAGTAATTTTTTGTTTTGCAATTTTTGATNTGTGGTTTATATATACATNGATGTCTTTAAACTGCTTTTTTCAGAG
This sequence comes from Neotoma lepida, assembly GCA_001675575.1. Lineage (NCBI taxonomy): Eukaryota > Metazoa > Chordata > Mammalia > Rodentia > Cricetidae > Neotoma > Neotoma lepida. The sequence goes on from LZPO01056083.1 coordinate 18,317, forward strand.
TCTTTTATCACAGCAACAGGAAAAGAAAGAGGACAATCATCTATTGGTTTTCACTATCTTTTGTTCATGCANATTTATTATAATACATAATTTTNATTGCTTTTGCATTCAAATGTATTGTTATAATGTTTGTTTCTGACTTTAAAAGCATCATGAGAGCNNGAGTGGTGTGGTGCTGCACCCTCTGAAATCTAACACTCAGNTGGCTGAGGCAGGAGGGTTAAGAGATCAGCNCNAGGCCAGATTGGGCTACATAGTGAGACTAACTAAAAACAAAACAGCAAAACACCTCTACCTTCCAAATATATAAAGCTATCATAAAGTTTAATTTTGCTTTTAATCTAATTAAATATTTTAACCTTTAAAAATGCTTGGTAGCTTTTTAAAGCACATTTTTTTTTCTTAATAAACAAGATAGCAAGCAGAAGGTTCAGTTTCCATACAGCACCTCCAGCAATCCTCATGCTGATTATCCTTAAGCTGTTTCCTTTATTGTTAACATCTTACAATAGTTTGATAGAGTGGTTATAACTAGTGAGCAAACGTGGGCTCATGATTAACTAAATTTTACAGTCTGCATTAGTGTCTCTATTGACAGGCCACATTCATAGATTGAGACAAACTTATAATGTCATATGTCCACCATTGACGTCCANACACAACATAATACTAGTTGCAAATGTTTCATTAAGGATCCCTGTGTTTTGGCTGCTGAACCCTTNCTTCCTTTCACCTCCAAATCCATGGTAACACTGATCCTTCCCTTGCCTCCATAATTTTACCCTTATAGGATGTCAATAAACTGCAATCAAATATACAGTGTGCAGACTTTTGATAGTGGCTTCTTTACTTATCCCTGTGCATTTATTTAAATGTCCTTAATGTCTCCTTGTGGAAATTTCAACAGTCACACTTGTTTCTACTGTAAAACAAGTTTTATTCCAACTCTCATTGTAATGAGCCCCCTCAATTTAAACTTTTCACTGTAAAATACTTAAATAATANTCTTTCTTAACCACGTTACTCTTTAAAACATTGTTAAGCTGCCTCAATCTTAAATGATAAATTCATTAGTTTAAGTTGGCTTCCCAATTCTTTTTCTCGATGTTTTGAAGATTTCCACTCACAGTTTTCCGGAATTGTATTTGTAAATGAGAACNCAGCTGCCAACACACGTTTTCTTTCTGGCTGATTTCATTCCTCCTTTTCNGTTTCCTTCTTTGTCTTGTGGTCTGAAAATAACTGTGCAACGCTCTTGATGTCTTTCTTATTCTACCCAGGCCTCCACATCCTCCTTCAATCTGCAAACTCATCAGTTCAATTCTGAAAATTCTCAGGCAGTTTCATTACTTCCCCCTGGCCCATCTGCNCTAATCTTTTTTGGTATCTGCTATTAGAGATGAGTCATTCCCTTCTTCCTTCTCTCCTGTGCTGTTTCCATCTTTCTATTCCACATACATTTGAACATAAGTGATTGATCTCTTGTGTGTTTCAATGCATATTTTTCTATCTGGAAACTTTCCATCACTATTTTTTTTCTTTCTAGACATTTTGATTGATTTTCATTTAGTTTTCCTCTCCTTTAAAATATCTGTACTGTTGACTTCTGATTTTTAATCCTCACATCCTGAGATAGTTGCACTAGGCTTCTAGGCCCTGCCTTTTCATCTGTGAAGACANTGTAGTGATATGTTTACTCATCTGATGTGTGGTTTTGTCTGTCTTATTTGTCCAGTTGCTTTTCACATTGCTGAAGCCATCNTTAGTGGAACTTCTTTAGCTCTGAGATTCTTACGTGTCCTATATTGGAAAAGTGTTCCTGGTGTGTTTGTTTTTTGCTTCTTTGTAAAGTGCTAAGCATTCCAATAGCTAAAGACAAGCTTAGTCAAATTTTCTGAGTCTATCTCTCCACCAAATTGGCACAGTATTTTGATTTGGAACTCAAACTGCCTCCATCACAAATATTGAGTTTTCATATTTTTGCTCAATGCTCTAGTTTCTATCCTGGAGAAATGGCAAACATCTTGACTGTTTTTCTGAGAAGGTTACATTGTGTTAATCTTAAATGGTTTTCCCACCTGTGACTTACCCACAAATAAAACTACTNTTTAATAAAACTACGGTTTTACTAAAGCAAATAGATACTTCATTATCTGTTGATCCCTTGATGTCGAGACATCATAACATAGCAAGGGATGCTGTTCCATCATCTGGAGCTTTTCTTATATTCTTTCAGTTAATGTAAAAAACAATGAAGCTCAGCACTTTTCTCAAAATGAAGATAAACTATTAACATTAATGTCAGAAGTCAAATGCGATTGTCCATTTCCAACTTGCTGATTTCCATCCACCTTATAATATGTAATCATAATTGCTTAGTTTTTCATTGTGTTGTATATATTATTGAATAATATGTAGTTCTGAAGACTCAGACTGTATCTCAGATGTATTACTATCACACAGGACCTTGCATTCAATCTCTAACACAGGGTAAAATTTATTTTGAAAAAATTGTATAGTGTCTGAAGTAGATGGTTATTAACACAGACATTCACAATGGGCCAAGAAGCAAAGAATAAGAAATTGCAAAATGCTCAGGCCTAAATGAAACAACTGTACTATATATAACCCTTCCTCCTAGACTTGGGGGTCATTGCAGAAGAGGAGGCAAAGGACTGTAAGAGCTAGAGAGAGTGCAAAATTAAGAAAAAAAAACACGTCTTTCAGAGACAACAGGGAAGTTGAACATATGAACTCATAGTACATGTGATAGCATGCACAAGCCCCAGGTAAGCTCAAGCCAGACCAAATACCAGCATGAAGGAAGGAAGCCATGGTGGCTCATCCTTAGTGGAGGAACTATTGGCAACTGACAACTGCTGGGAAAAGAAGAGTCAGCTGCTTTTATNTATTTAACTTTGAAAGAATATTGCCTCTGGTAAGTTGACTGAGCTCCTGTGGAAGATCACACCTCCATGAAATGACTTAGTGTAGTCATTAACCTAATTTATTATTATTTATTGTTAATTTCCTCCAGTTGCTAATTTATAATTTGGAATTTACCATAGGCATTAATGCATAGGCAAAATATAGTCTGCATTTGTTTGGAACTATGCACAGATTCATACATCCACTGCAGGTCTTAGAGTATGAATTCTGTGACTAAGAAGGGACTACTCTAGGTTGTCTGGAGTAGTGACAGGTGCATATATTCTCATTTGGCTCCTAATCATCTCTCTTGCTCNCTTTCATCTGTTCTTTGATCTNCACTCAGAAATCCAGACTATAAATCCAGTTACATTAAGTCACTATTGGGGATGCTAATTGTTTCCCAATTTCCTAAAATAAAATTAAGACTNCATGGTGCTGGAGAGATGGTTCAACAGATAAGANCATGTACTGGTATCCCAGGGGACCAAAGTTCAATTCCCAGCCTTATTAGGAGGCTCACAACTGTTTCAAATTCCTGCTCCAGGAGATCAGATATTTCTGGCTTCTGATGGTATATGCACTCATAATCATACAACCCCCTCCCTCACCTACACATACACATAATTAAAAATAAAATAAATCTTTAAAAGAAAATCAAAACATCTTAACACAAACTCTATTCTCCCAATTTATCTGAATAGACTGTCTTTAAAATATCAGCACTTCATCAAGATATTTTTACACTCCCCATCTAAANTGCATCTCCATGCTAATCCTTGTCAGAGCACTCTGTATTTTCATGCATAGATTTTTTGACAGGTGTTATATCTATATCCTTAATTCTGAGATGACTTGGTGGGAATTTCATCTTCGTTCCTGACACAAGGAATCTGCCAATTGTTTTGTTGCCTGGCATGACATTAAGCATTAAGTGGGTGCATAATAATCCCAGATACACTGACAATTTAGATACATCAATAAACAGCATGCAAGAAATTATTTTCTCAGTGAAAGAAAATAAACAAATGCCATGAACAAACCAAAAACAAAAGCACAATATATATTTTGTGTTATATAACCATGGACCCTGGTTACATAACGTGTTCTTTCAAACTGCAGTTCAATCCTTCCTTAGTTCTGAGGTGTTACTCTCTCTTTCTGCTGCTTTCTGGTTCATAAAACAGAAATAAGACTGTCTACTTTATAAACTAGTCAGGAAAAAGCACTGATCCAATGCATAAATTGTGTTGTTAAATAGCCTATGAATTAGATGNTATGTTGAAGAGAAAGCTATTTCTGCAAACCTAGAACAGCTGAGTAAAGAGGAATAACATGAGGGGAAACCACAGCCTTGTGAGGGATATTGAATCCAAAACATCCATAAAGGTAGAAACTCGTTAGCATGGTGAAGANCTGAGGACACCCAGAGGGATACCTTGCTCAGAAGAGCCAAAATAAAACTCCTAACTAAATAAATGTTTTCTTTCATGAATGTAGTACTTCATGAAAACATTTTCATTTGTGGAAACCTAAAGTATATTTCTCTCTGATTTGTCTGTCACAAACTTCTATTCAAATTTCTATTTGACTCAGTCCTTTCTAAAAATTAATTGCTAATCACTACTTTTTTTTCTACTATATGGATTGGAGGCTTAAACAGAGATTCTGAAATGGATGATGAGGAAGACATGAAGATGGAACTGATGAAGGTNATTAAAACTGATAATCCAAATGGAAAATATGGAATCTCTTTTTTAAAAAAAGGAAAGGAAAAGGAGATAAGAGAGGAGATACAGGCCCATTTGGGGAGTCCCACACTGTTGAATGTTGGGGTGATTTGTGACTGTTTTATCTTTGTCAAGTGGCACACTAAGGGATGCATAAACAAACAAACAAACAAAACCACCTTTATAAATCACTCTAAAACCACACATCCTTTGAGGTGGAAGAAGGGGCAATTTGTGTTTCTCTTTTCGGCANTTGTTGGAAAACAGGTAAAAGTATTAAAACTGTCATTATCTTCCATCTTACTGGGCAGAGTGTGCAGTTCCTTCCCATTGTCTGTTCGGCACAGAACAATAAGTATTTCCCTAACATAATGTGTGAGGAACAGACTGCTTGCTCAAGCCCTTCGCTCATTAAACATATCTCTCTGACAAAAAAAAAATGTTTTCCATAAATATTTTATAAAATTGATCGGTTTTATCAATTTATTTAGAAAAATNTTTAGACAACCTTAGACAATAGAATCAAACTCTATCTCAAGCATATATCTGTTGCTCAATCTTGAAGATTTACAGTTAGAAAGCAAGGTCCTGACAGCTTTTTCATAACATATGTCAAATGATAAATAAATTCAGAATGCAGAAAATGAAATTTAAAATCTTACTGCCCNTTGTAAAATAATAAAGCATCTCCAGTTCACCTCTTGTGGTATTTAGAAATCACATTTTGAATATATCCCACTAGTCCAAGATGAGCAAAAAATGGTTTTTAGATGTGAGTTTTGCTCTCCAGGGATTGCCTCATGGGTAAATATTAACAACTTGTCAAGAATAAGTGAAAGAAATATTTAGCACTCTATGTGAATGGCTTTATTTTGAAATCCAGAAAAAATAAATTTGATGGTATATAAANACAAAANAGGTGAGTTTAGGGGGGAATAAAATATTAAAGAATTATTCTGAAGCCTATAAAGAGAATGTTCCGGGGCTAGACAACAAATATTATCTTTTGAACACCTTCCTATTAATTACTAAGTATGGCTACAAATAGCTTCTTGAATTTCATGTGGACATTTGTAAATCATGATTTGTCCATGAAATTAAAATTTAAATATGAAAACAGGACTTATCTCTTACATGGTNTAAGATAAAAATACATAAATTTAATTTTCTATATGGCAAACATTTCTAAAAGGTCTTTTATTCCTATAAATGACTTCAAATGACAATTACTACGAAGAAGAAACTTTATTGTTGGAATTAACTAGAAATGAGTAAATTTCCTCCATAAACCTGAGACCCATATATCTAATGACAATTTGGCCAGTATGGTAGCAATCCAGTCTGCTACCTTTTGAAAGTTTGGGAGAGAGTAATACAAATCACTCTCATCAGATATGACTTTNGCATAACAGTAACTGCCAACAAATGTTTTTTCCTGATTNTGTTTCTCTGAATCCTCTCATCTTCATAAGCAAGGTTGGCTATGTGGGGTTCTTTTTGTAGTGTTCTACTGGTACCAGTTTAGGTCTAAGTTAGAGTCAAGNNGGGTGAACTTTCGAATTGATTCCCTGGGCTTGTGTTTTCATTCAGATTCCTATGATTACTTACAGAGGTGGGTAACAGCATNAAAGTGGAACCATCTAATGACAGAAAATGAGATGTTGACGCCTGTGAAACACAGCTTGTAGACACTGCTTTCTCCTTTTCTACTGAGCTTCCTCCTAGAAACAACAGCACCTTTTGGGGAGTGCTTTGCTNGCAGACCTACGATGCCAACTAGGTGAAAGATAAGAAAATNAACTCATCCCATAAATATGTACAATGATTATGCTTTTATGCATCAGTTGAACAAATTTAAATTATAAGNGGAAAACATGACATGCAAGATTCAAGAAAATAAAACATTTTGTGAGTATGTATTTTTAATTGTTTACNTCTACACACTAAATTTTGGTCATACACACTANACATACCCTCCACCTCCCCCAAGACCCTCCAGATGTCCCCAAACCAACATCATTCACTTCTATTACTTTTNGCAGAATCCACTGAGTCCAATCAGTGCTGCCCGTATGTGCACCAGTGGGGGAACCATCTCTTAGAACTACTCACACTTTACCTATAGACACAACCCCAGAGAAAAATGATTCCCTCTCTCCCAGAAACCATCAGTTGTCAATAACTTCTCTGCTGGGGTGGAGTTTCATGAGCNTCCTTCCNATCCATGCTAGACTTTTCCATAGATTGATCTTATGAGGGTAACCACANCTGTTATGAGCTCATGAGTACAAGGGCCATGTCATAAACANACGACATCATTTATTTATAATCTATAACCTACTATAAAACCTCATTGGTTTCATAAAATTCTAAATCTCTTAGTATTTATTCTACTATTAATTGTTTTATTANGCCTAAAATTTTTATTTTTAGCATATTAATATTTNGGGGAGGAAACAGAGTCCATCTCTGTAGGTGGGTTCCACTGAATACAATGGAGAAAAATTATCAGCCTGAGTATAAATATTGCAGGTAACAATATGAGTGATAAAAAGAAGAAAAACTTAGAACCAGTGTGCCATAAATTCCAATATTCAGATAGATGATAGATGTGTTATTCCAGGAATTTGGAGTTTAAATGAGGAGCCATAAAAGGAGGCACAGAAATTTAAGGAGAAGTATATAAGGGATGGAAATGTGACCATAAACCCTCTTAATGTAATAGTTTTCTGNACATATTCAGCAAACAGTAAGGTTCTGGAGGCACAAGTACTAACTATTGGCTAAATCCAGAGCTCTAATGGANTGTCATTGTCAACTTGAAATTCTAATGGATACACTTATCTGTACCTGCATAGGTGAAAACACCAACCTCTGGTTTGCTTTATTGTTCTTTTTATAAGTCTTTCACTTAACATAGACCTTACATCTGGTGTCTGACTGGCCAGTGAGCACCTGGAATCTATTAGTGTCTGCAATGTTGTGTCTGGCTTTTTCCTGGGTTCTGGACATCTGAGTTCAGATTCTAATCCTTTTGCAGCAATCCCCAACCCACTGAGCCATCTCTAAGGCCCTTCAATTCTCATTATATATTAGAAAANCTGGGATTAAGATAAAAAACATTTCAATAATTATGAAAATTTCAATACCACTCCAATGTCTTAGCTACTTCCATAACTTATGGGGTGATAAACATTCAGATAACACTTCCTCAGTGGGCCTTCTAATTCCAATATTTGTGATATACAAAACATAATACCTATATGGTAGTGTGAATGTATTTGGCCCCCATAAGCTCATAGGGAATGGCACTGTTAGAAGGTGTGACCTTTTTGGAGGAAGTGTGATTTTCTTGGAGGAGATTGGGTGATACATACCTCTAATCCAGACCTAGAAGCTAGAGGGCACACCTTTACTCTGGGCCACACCTTCTGTTGAAAGTGTGTTGTGGTGATATTTTATCTATGTCTCCCAATAAAATTTATCTGAGGATCAGAGGAACAAGGTTAACCGCTAGCCTTGCAATGGTAGCACACGCCCTTAATCCTATCACCTAGCAGGCAGGGTCTGTCTGGATCTCTGTGAGTTCCAGCTCACACTAGGAACAGAGTCAAGCATGGAGACACACACCTTTAATCCCAATATCAGCCATAGAATTCTGGAGGTCTATACAGACAGACAGGAAGTGATGTAGTTAGGCTGAGAGAGCCAGTGGAAGAACAGAACAGAAAGGGATATAGGAGTGGAGATGTAGGAAATCAGACACTCTTTTGGAAGCAGCGGTGTTGGTAAGGTGAGGCTGGTGGCTGTTCCTAATTCCTCTGATCTCTGTCAGATTTTCACCCTATTTTTGGCCCTGTGTTTTTGTTTAACAAGACCGTTTAGAAATTCATCTTACAGTGTATCACTGTGGGGGCAGGATTTGAAGTCTTTTTCTCAAGCTCCACTCAGTGTGACAATCAGTTGATTTCCCATTGCCTGCAAGATGCAGCAGTCTCAGCTCCAGCACCACCTCTGCCTGCACGATACCATGTTCCCTGCAATGATAATAATTGACTGAACCTCTGAAACTGTAAGGGAGCCACCTCAATTAAATATTTTCTTTATAAGAGTTGCTGTGGTCATAGTGTCTCTTCACAGCAATAAAAACCCAAACGAAGACAACCTATTACAGAATGTTAATTTTAAATTAAATTAAATTTAAATCAAGAATTTTATAAATAAAGTTTTTTTTAAATTCATTGCTATTATTACAAAATGTTAGAAAATGGCATTAGACTGAATTCAATATTTTAAAATGCTTTTTCTGAAAATTCTTTCTTGCATTGGAACTTTTTCATGCATTATTGAATTCAGGAAAAGTAAGAGAATTCCCTGAAGATCCAAGAATAAACAGTTATTTGAAAAGAAGTGACAAGTGAATAGGGAAGGCAAGGCTGCTTTGAAAATGAAGGCCAGTAATAGGACCCCAGGGCTTTGCTGGTTAACAAATATAGAAGTGAGAGAATGAGCCTTGGGACAGTGAGAAAAGGAAAAAGCTGCAAGTGTGATGATCACACAACTGAGAGTCCAGAGAGAGTCCATCCTCATTAGGAAGTTATCATGGATAATGTTGATCAGTTAACAAAAGACTCTGCCTAGGAATCCTGCAGCTTGGAAGAACTCAGGGTAAATAAATAGATGATAGTTACAGCAATACTTTTCAGGGAGGCCAAAATCTGCTCTCCTGAGGATCTGAGATTTGATTGACGTGAGGTGACTGTCTACTGTGGGAAACTGTAACATCATATACACAAAATGAGTATAGATTTAAAATAGAATACAAGACTTCCAAACTCATGGATATTAGGAGTTTGACAAAAAATCCATATGTGGGGCTGAGGAGATGCCTCAGTGCTTGAGAACATAGACTGTTCTTCCAGACTCCTTGAATTCAGTTTCCAGAACCTACATGGTGCCCCAAAATGGTCTGTAACTCCGGTCCCAGGGGATTCAAAACTCTCTTCTGGCCTCTTCAGGCAGCAGGCACATATATACACACCGAGGCAAAACATCTCATAAAATAAAATATAAATACAGGTTTTCTTAAATCATAAATAATATTTGTTAAATTTTTATTCCAGAATTAATAGCATATATGTGTATATACATACATACATACATACATACATACATATATATTTATATTTATAATCTCAAGACTATTGTCAGATTTGTGATTCAGTTTGGTCTAACTTATAAAGTATGAACTTAGGTTTTCACTCAATCCTAGCTGTGGTAATAGACCTAGGACTCTCACCAAAACAGGGCAACATGGTTATCATCATATGACTGCCTGCTTTCCCGGTAACTGGTTACCAGTGTTAGAACACAATATGAGCCTCAGAGATGTGACACAAGCATGTCATTTGAACTAGGGAGCTATTGCTCAGTGTAAACCATAAGAACTGGCCACCACAAGGATAGGCACATCCTTGCTTCTTAAGTTTCAGCTTGTGTCTTCCGATCATGTGCCTCCATTTTTACAGCATATTCTTGGTGTAACCAAAGTATTCACATAAACATTTCACTCCACCGGCCACACTGATTATTCTTTTTAGCAGGTAATCAGAGCCTACTCCAGCTTTTCTCAAATATTTGATTATGAGTGTCATCAAGTGAAATGTTACATCAAATGCATCTAATGAAGGTACTCAGGATGCTGAGGCAGGAGGGTCATTTGGAACAAGGATGGTCTACATAGGGATATCCAGTCTCAAAAACTAAAACGAATTTTGTTTTCTTAAAAGATCAATACCATTCTGTTCTGTAAATGTACCACATTTCCATTTCCCATTCATTAGTGCACGGACATTGAGCCTGTTTCCATTTCTTGGCTCTTGTGAATAGAGTAGCAATAAACATGGAAGGGCAAGTGTCTCTGTAGTAAGACATATGGAGTTCTTTGGAAATATGCCAGAGGTAGTATAACTGAACCATATGGTAAAATATATTCGGTGTTTTTAGGATGCTCCAAAATGATTTTTATAGTAGTTATACTTTTTTCTACCTACCAGTAGCGAATAAACATTCCCTTTCTGCAATCCACATCAACATGTACTGTCATGGTTTTGTTTTTGTTTTTGTCTTTGCTTTTATCTTGGCTGTTCTCACTGACCAAGGGTAGATGCTGAGGAAGCAATGGATTTTCCTGCTGGTAATTCTCAACAGCCCTGGAATAGAAAGAGGGCTATTCTTTGATATCAACAGAATTAAACCCTTTCCACATCACTGGAGCTTTTAAGATAATCTGAACAAAATATTTAAGGAACTCAGCACAGATATTTTTTACATACTACCTGGTGATTTTTAACTATGATCTCAAGATCTGCAATATAATTTTGTATTATTAAAATTCACTGTAATTGTAGATAGTTACAACATCAATAAGAAATTAGCACTCAATTCTTTTGTAAGCATGTATATGTGGCTATATGTGCAAAAGACAGAGGAAGACCTAGGTGTCTTCCTAAATTACCCTTCACTTTAGGTTTTGAGGCAAGTTCATGCCATGAACCTGAAACTTAAATGTTTTAGACTAACACTGCTTTCTGCCTCAGCATCCCCAACACTGGGAGTCCAGACAATCACAGTGGTTGACTTCAAAGTAGGTACTGAGGAATGAACCCAGCCAGATCGTGTTACTTATGCTACAAGCACTTTACTAAATAAGCTATCTTTCAAGTCCACAATATTCAGTTCTTCTAATCAAATTCTCTTCACACTATCTCAAAAGACTGAGATATTGCATTGTACTTGTCAATTTCTCAGCCCTGTTTCTTACTGTATCACATGACAAGAAGTGTATGCATTCTTGTATAAAGCAATGGTCCTTATTATCTAATCAGTGAGTGGCCTACTATGAAATTAAATTCATTTGACAGTCCACCTTGCATAAAGACTGATAGCACCAATGGCCATATGTCATGTTCAGAGGAAAGCATGTAACAGACAATTTCTGAGAGTTCACTCTCTAAGTCAGTCTCCATTTGGGACTGAAAGGGGGAGAGCTGGGTCACAGATCGAAGTACAGAATGTAACATGATGCTAAGGTGTAGAATCATGACTCTCCCACACATCTGTGTTGTATTCCTAACACTCACAAAGATGAGTTTGTTTGAAGATTGAGATTTTTACAGTGGTAATCAATTTCAAATGGGTTCATTCAAGGTTTGGGGGAGTAACTTAGGCAGTCTCTCTCCTTGTAATACACAGGAAACTTGGACATTGAGATACATAGTTGTGGGAAAATAATATGAAGAAAATCAGATTGAATAAGATCTGTTTTCAAAGAGAGAAACCAAGAATAGAATTTTTTCCGTCACAACTCTCAAAGGAACTATTTCCATGACTATCTTGAGCTGAGGCTTTTAGTCTCTAGGGCTGAAAGCCAATAAATTCCTGCTACTCAAAGCAACCAGTGTGTAGGACTTTGTCACAGCAGTGAGAGGAAAGTTATACAGGTGGTAGACATCAATTACAGCGGGCACTACATTCCTCTACCAACCTGTACCTTGATCTAGATTGCTGCAGAAAGGAAGGCATGACCTTGGACAAAGCCACTGTCATTAGCTGAGAGGAGTCTCAAAATAAGGTTTAGTAATGAGGTCTCAATGGTCACATAGCTGGAATGTTGCTAGCAATATTCTTAGCAAGATTGACTTAGGCTACAGTATCACTCATAACAGATATTCACAGGAAGATACTTATTGCTATAATTCTTCATTCTACTTTCATAGATATCCCTATCTGCTACTATATTTTATTAGATTTNGGCTATGATTTTTATACTATTACTTGAATTTTTACCTATACTATTATATATTTGTGTGTCTGGGTTTTGAGGCATAGCAAGACAGGATCCATATATTTCTAGGTGACAGAGAAATTCACACATTTGTTGTAATACTTACCCTCCACTAAAATCTACTTTAGAGTTAAAATTAAGATGTAACTCTAGAGTTACAATTAAGATGTATTTGACATTTTTACAGCTATCCTCTGAGAAGTCCAGCTTCAATGCTGACTTTAAAGTTCCTATAAGGAATTTTCAAAATTATTAATGATAAAGTCAATCATTTCCACAGTGATTTGGTATAATGACTTTACACTGTACTAAACTTTTATATCAGCATTGTCTAGGTGAGGGCTTTTATTGCATTTTATTGCATTTTTCTAGCCACTTGACAAATTGTACATTTTCCTTTTTCTTAACATTGCTTTTTTATTAGACAATTTGATTAAAATATAACTACATGTAGTTGAAATTTTCTCTGGTCCCACCCAGCCCTGCCATCCTGCAGTCGCTTATAAAATAATCACTCAGAGGCTTAATATTATTTACAAACTGTATAGCCTATGGCAGGCCTCTTGCTAGCTAGCTCTTATATCTTAAATTAACCCCCATTCATCTATGTTTTGCCACGTGTTCCGTGGGTTTACCAGTCTGCTGGCATTTTGCTCGCTGGGTGGCAGGCTGATGTCTCCCCAGACTTCTCCCTTCTTTTTCCTGTCTCTCTCCTTGGATTTCCCGCCTGCCTCTAAGCTGCCTTGCTATAGACCAAAGCAGCTTATTTACTAACCAATGGGAACAACATATATTCATGGCATATGGAAAGATTTCCTCCAGCAATTACATCATTTTCTCCATTCCTGTTCCTCCCTCCAACCTCTTCTTCCTCCAACCTCTCCCTTGTACCTCCTCCCTCACTCCCTTGCAAATGGATGGCCTCATTTTTATTATTATTCTTGCATGCACACATATGCATACATGTAAATGCATAAACATATAAATACAGCCCATGAGTGTTTAATGTTGCTTGTGTGTATAGGATTATAGAATAAACTTCTTTTTACTGAATTAAGGGACTCAGCGTTGGGTGAGTTAAGTGTGACTCTCTCCCTCTCTCTTTTCCACTTCCCATACTACCCTCTATTATAGGAGTTTTGTAGGTAAACTGTCATGTACGTACAAAACAGGAGTATTTTAATTTTTCTTCCTGAGTCTATGCCTCTGTATTTTTGTCAGATTTTATTTTTAATATACTCAATACAAAATTCAAACTTGTAACAATAAGCTTCATTTCCTTTATATTTTAGTTTAGAGGCAATTTGTCAGTATTTTCCAACTCTTTAGATTAGGGTTTTTATGTTTAGGTATCCAATTAATTCTACATCATTGAGTAATTGGAGCAATTGTTTTACTTTTTTGTGAGTTTGATATTTCTCAGTGAGAATGAAACAACTAATAATTTCATGTAAATTCTTAAAGGCAATGGAAGACAATTTTTTCCCATTAAATCTATTTATATCATTGATTATATTAATAAATTTTGCAATTTTGTTCTATCCCTGTGATATTGAAACAATTCTTACTTTATCATTATTTATAAATTTTATATGCTGTTACCTCTTTCAGTAAATATTAATTTCAAATATCTGCAACTGTATTGGCATAATTAAAGTTAATCTGTGTTAGTCTTTAATATGCAATCATTGTGTTTAAATATTAATGTTGTGCTGATACATCACTATGATATAAATAATATATCTAAAAATCATAAACCACTGTCTTTTTACAAACAGAATATGTGTGTGTGCATGCACATGTGTGTGTGTGCATGTGTATCTCTGCGTGTGCATGTGTGTGTGCATGTGAATGTGTGTGTTTATGTGTGTGTATGTATGTATGTATGTATCTATATATATATAGAAATACACATATATATATATATACACAATGGTTAAATATTTGGGAAGAATTAAAGGAGGTTATGAGAAGGTAGTATATTCACGAATTACATTGAATTGCTGAAAAGCAGTCAGAAATGTTCCTGCAAGCTTCAACTACATGTTATATCCTTGTTGGAGTGAAAACACCTGATACGGAGTACATTACAGCACATCACAGAGGGCTCCCTCGGTGGAAAGCACACTGGTTGCATAGGTAGGAATTTCCGATCTTTTTTTCCCTTTGCAGCCTTAGCTACCACTGTCATCACACTGAATGTTGCTGCTACCATTCTTACATCTACAGACAGAATAAGAGAAATTATGGGAGACAAATTCAATCCTTCACTCTTCACTTTGTCAAATCTCCCACGAATGTACTAAATTTGTAGGACTAATTGGAGATCTTTCATCTGGAATGGGTATCCCACACGCTGCAGTGTAGAATGGGTCACAGAAGGGAAGAAATGGAGGATGGAGCATCATATTCTCTTAAAGGGATTTGGAAGTTTTTCCTCTCCCTGCCTCTACCCATGTTTATTGGGCACATAGATATCACTTAAATTGTCCAGTTTGGGGATCATCATCTAGGTTATATACTTATTCAGGATATTACTAAAGCAAGAAAAACTATTTCTTGCTTTAAAATGGAGCTATTTAAAATTCTTTCCTGGAGCCAAACATGTAAATCATGCTTCTCTTAGAAAATAACCCACTTCCTATAGACTTCAGATTTGTGCAGGGATAATGGCCGTTCTTTGTGATTACTATCAGCTTCTCTATTTTGAGAATTTATTTTCGTCTTGATACTTATTCAGGGTGTTTATTTTCTCCCCTATTTTTTCCCTTGGTTTGTTAGCTGTAAGATTATACTTCTGTTCATTTTGTAAATTACTTGGGTATGTATATTTTCCTACATTAACTCATGCATTTTTATACTTCCTGGATTTAATTGTATGTCTTGTGTTTTCTTGAGTGATATTTTGATTTGGCAGGTTGCAGGACATTATTTCGTTTCCAACAAATGATGACCTAAGAGTTTTTATAATCATTTCTTCCCTAAGAATTCTGTAATTTCGATTTAAAGTTTTCTTTTGATTAGAGTTGACTTTTAAATTATTTTTATTTCCAGTTTGGGAGACATCTTGTCACTGGTTAATAGATAGTTCATGTTTATATAGGCAAGTACCACATAGAAAACTCATAATTCATAATATAAGATAGTAATTTTTAGAAAAATCTTAAATTTATTTTCTCACAATCCTCAAGATAAAACATCAAATGTCAAGACCAAGAGCATTGGTCTCTTCTGAAGCATCTGTCCTTGGGTTGTAGGGTTTTTTCCCTCTTAATCATGTTGTCTTATATGGGTTTCTCTGCACATGTCTGTGTCAGGATTTGTCTTAGTTAGGGTTTCTATTGCTGTGAAAAGACACCATGACCATGGCAACTCTTATAAAAGAAAACACTTAATTGGGGCTTGCTTAAAGTTCAGAGATGCAGTCCATTATCATCATGGCAGGAAGCATGGCAGCATGCAGGCAGACATGGTGCTAGAGAAGGATGAGAGTTCTACATCTGGATCCACAGGCAGCAGACAGAGAACTGGCTTGAGCTTCTGAGACTTCAAAGCCCACCTCTTAGTGACATATTTCCTCCAACAAAGCCACACCTATCCAGCAAGGTCACACCTCCTACTAGTGCCACCCCTATGAGTCTATGGAAGCCATTCCTATTCAAACCACCATAGGATTTTTTCTTCTTTTCAGAAAAGTAATCACATTGAATTAAAGCCTATTCTGATGGCCTTGTTTTACTGTCAGACAACCTTAAAGACTTTATCTCCCTAAATAGCTACATGTTGAATATTAGGGGTGGGGGCTGGCCAAAGTAATTAGGTGTAGAAGAATGCCACTCAGTTGATACCCAGCCCATGGCATTTTAGCTTCTTTGCATCAGATAGTA
>LZPO01056084.1:0-11970 GCA_001675575.1 Neotoma lepida
TTAGCAGATGAACACCATTTGCCTATAAATAACAGGGGATATTGATCAGATAGAATTCCTTTCTGGGAAGCCATATGATAGTTAAGGATGAGATATTGAAATAACTGGGACTTGAGCCAATTTTCTCTGACATCAAGNTTGATAGGGTTTCTGTTCAACTAAATGTACAAGATTAGACTCAGAACAGTTTTAAAAGCAAAGGGAAACTCATACTTGTGTCTACTGGACATTCTTTACATAAGTAAAAGAGAGTGGGCCAACAGTGCCAGAGTCCATTCATTGCTTATGTATCCTGATAGAATTAGATGCTGCACACATAGTATTTGCTATTTTCATATGTACCTTTATCAGTACATGTGATAAGTAAATATCAGACTCAAAAGAAATGAACATTTCTGAAAAGATTTCTAACATTGTGTGCTCATGATATAACCATATGATGTACTTCTATTATGTTTCACAGAGACACAAGCTGCCTTGAATTTATTATAATCATCCATGGTAATGTGTAAATAAATGCTAATAACCCAGAATTTAAATTACAGAAATGTGTCTTTACCTTTTAACTCTAGATAAAGTTATGGAACTAAGTATCAGTTAGGATGTTTTCCCTGCAAAAATATATGCTTCCAATATAGTATGAAATACATTTTCCCCTTAAACCCCAAAGTCGTGTTCAATGACTGATTTATCACAGAGGCCTCAGTGTTTATATAAGAGGTTGAGATTTGAGCAGCCCCAAAATATCTCTACCTGTCTTGCTCTTGGCAAATCCTGTTTCACTTTTCATAGAGCATAAAATTTCTGTAATGACAGTTCAAAATTGAAATAATCCTCAATTTTTCCTATCCATTCCTTCAATAGACTGGAGTGGGTAATGAGAGTCCTGTGTAATCAACTAGAATTCATTTTATCTTCTAAATTAGGAAGTCATGTAGGTCACAAGAAGGTTTATTTAAAATGAGTTGAAACTCAGTGCTTTACTTCTTGTGGAAGAAAGAAATATTATATAATCTCAAATTTAATATTCTCAGATAGAGGAATAAGGTCAACATTTCTGGAAGAAATGAAAAGCCTATAACAGAAAAAAGCCTGAGATCATAATTCCTTTAGAGTTTGAAGACAATCATTACATTTTAGAAGTCAAATAAAAAATCTAAAACAATCAATTAAGGAAAGTCCAATAATACCACAGAATCCAGTAGAAATACACAAAGCTATTTAATCTTGAAAAAGAAGGCTAAGATCATATATGGCTGAGTCTATATGATACAAAATATTTGTGAGCTAGCAGTTAGAAAAGATAGTATAGTAATAATGTCAACTGAGGTGAAATGACCAAGGAACAAATAAGTGAAGATTTTATAGAGCTGACATAAATAAAATGAGAAGATGATGTGTGATGATATCAAGAGCTCAGAAGTCAATGTTGCATATTTTGCTTCAGAAAAATNAAAACAAGCAAGTAATTTATGCTTCATCTATGTAAGAAATAAGTGAATTATTATTGCCATAGCATGTATTAGTTGCTGATTCTTACTATATTCTAACCAAAACTGAGATGTATAGTCTTCAAAATTTACAAAAATCCTCTGAGGTAGATAAAGGTTAAGTACTGTTCATGTATTTATTTGTAGACATTACCATTTATTTATATACTATATTTTAATCATAGCCACTCTTAACTAGCTCCCTGTAACATACTCTATTGATATCCACCAAAATGTGATCCCAATTTCATGTCCCCTTTTGTTGTTGCTGTTTTTATTGGTAACTGGGGTCTAATTAGTGCTCCCCACATGTGCCTGCAAGTGCAGCCATCCACTGAGACATAGCCAACTGCCAAAGGCCACACACATTTCCAAAGGAAAGTGTCTCTCTCAACTAATTTTCAATGCTTCTTCCTGGGTTGTTGCAGTTTTGGGGCCCTTCTCTCATCCATTGGGGAGTTTTGACTGGTTTGATCCTGTGCAAGTCTTGTGTATGAAACCATAGCCGCTGTGTGTTGATGTAGGAAACATCCCGAAATCAGCATTTTATGGCTCTCTTACACATTCTCCAGCTCTTAAATTCTTTTGACTCCTCCTTCTGACATATTCTCTGAGCCTTGGAGGGGTGAGGTTGGTAAAGATGATTCATTCACAAGTGAGCACTGCACAGTTACTGATACTGGGCACTCTGACCAGTTGTGAGTGTCCGCATCAACCACTACCCATTGCTAAAGAAGTTTTACTATGTTTGAAAGCAGTACAAATATGTATGTACAAACAAAATACTTAGAAGATAGCTTGAGAGTGGGACCATTTAGAAAACAATGGTAGATCCTCTCTAGGACCTACAAATTTCACCAGTCATGGTCTTCTGACAAACTTTATAGTTACAAGCAGAAATCCTCACAATGGAACAGGCCTTTTATATAATCAGAAAGGTTTTTAATAGCATGGAAGGAATCTCAGTCATATGATTAGAGTCTGGATTCTGGCTTTGCCATGAAATATTTGTGCAACTTTGTGTTAAGTTTCCAAACCTTCCACAAGCCAGTTTTCTATTCTGAATTTGTTGTAGGTTAATATGGGGGATGGATCATCATGCTTAAACTGTCTAGAATATGAAATACTCTATAATGAGTACCATGAAATTGCTAACTTAATACAGTGGTAGTTGTCTCAGGTTTTCAAATGAAGAGACTAAATTACAAAGTGAAGGAAAATTGAGGAACTTGTCCACATTTACACAGCAAGCAAATTGTGAGTACAGTAGATTTATAATTAGAGTTTGCAGCACATGTTCTTAGGTTAAGAACATAGCCATATACTACTACATAGAAACATCTGTAACAGAGAGGGGCCAGAGATAGGAACATGTATAACATGTACAGAAAGGAGCCTCTTACACCTTTGCCCAGCAACAGCAGAGGTCTTAGAAGTCAAGTTGGAGGAAGCAAGTACTGCTTTGGAAGAGAAAAAGTAGGGAACTGTTCCGACCTGTCTTGTGATTTTCCAGGAATCTGTTTTCAGTTTATAGTTGGTAGCCCTCTTTTCTCCCCCCCAGCATTTATTATTCTCTCATTCGTTGTATCCGGACAAAAGTTTCACCTCCTCCCAGTCCCTTCCCTTACGTCCCCTCCCCCTTCAGATCCACTCTTCCTCCATTTCCTTTCAGAAAGGGCCATACCTTCCAGGGACATTAACTAAACATGACATAATACGTTACAATAGGACTAGGCACAACCACAACCTTNCTTCAATATCACTAATCTGTTTCTATCACTTGAATGACCTTCAGTTATATACCCATGATTTACAGCCTGCAGTTCCTGGTGACTTGCCCGTGTGTTCTAATGAAACCAACATAACTGTGGTAGTGTGGTTGTAATGGGTTCTCATAATTTCATACAGAGTAGCACTATTAGGAGGTGTGGCTTTTTTGGAGTGGATATGGCTTTGTTGGAGGAAGTGTGTTACTGTGGGGGCGGGCTTTGATGTTTCCTGTGCTCAGGATACCACCCAATGTCTCAGTCAACTTCCTGTTGCCTGCAAGATATAGGATTCTCAGTTATTCCTCCAGTACCACATGCGTGCAGCCATGTTCTCTGCCATGATGATAAAGGACTGAACCTCTGAAACTGCAAGCGATCCAAGACAATTAAATGTTTTCTTTATTTGAGTTGCCATGTGTCTCTTCACAGCAATAGAAACCCTAACTAAGACAATAAGTATGAGTCAAATCAAGCTTAACAACAAATCATGAAATTAATGACCAATTTCCCTTAAGTAGATGTGTATGTTTGAGAATAGGGGATGTTTTCTAGTTCACCTATTATACCTAATATTGTAACCAATGATACTTGGAATTACTTTACCATAGTATGTATAATAATCAAAAAGAGTTTATTTTTCGGTATCAGGATCATTAACATACATATTCTAAAACTATTATGTAATTGTCTTTGTTTTTGTAAGTGTATGTTATTTTTAATTGTTTTTATAGGAAGCAAAATGATCTGTGATCAGATTGCTATCCTATCACTCAAAACTAATCAGACAAGAGATACGAAATTTTCATAAATGTACCAATATTTGACATTCAAATAAGCAATGGCTATCCTTGAGATTTACTGGCAGTTACTCTCAATAAAACTCCTCTCCAGTACACAATTAAAACTGTAGCATCATATGTGTGGAAGGCTGTAGAAGGTTAGTGATGAAGAAGTGTTTTAAAGGACCTGTCTGTGCACCTATTGTGGCTATCTAGCTTTAAAGTAAACTGCATTACTAATTCTTCTTTGAATAAAAAAGAAATATTTTAGAGTACTATCATTCTTTATGTTATTTATTAGGATTGCTATATACATGTGAGATATAGATGTTTTCTAAACCAAGAGAACAGATTCTCATTTTTCTTTCCAGAAATCTTACCATTTACTGCTAACTGAATGCCACTGCAGGAACTATAATCAATCATGGTGTGCAACATATTCCAAAATAAGGCAAAAATAGCAATACAGAGGGAAATATTGCTTTTGTGCAAATAAATTACATGAGATTTCAGGGATCTGGACATTGGACATTTAACTTTGANTATTTCCTCTGTGCTTTCATTCCAGTTCAGTGCAGAACTTCCTGCATCCAGCAATGCCCTTTGTTGCAGCTCACAATGTCCCCTTGGTCCTTAGTACAGAATGACTTTCAGAGCTAAATTTTTCTCTTTATCTTGAACTGGCAAGGGTGCAGGGAAGTCATTTGTTACTGAAAGAGTAACCATTAGCATTTACATGTTAGCAATACAGAATAATAAAACATTCACTTCATTTATTGTTGAATATAAGATTATTTTGTCAAGCATCCATTTCTAAATTTCCCTTCTCTTTTCTGACAAAAGAAAAAAAAAACTGAAGTTGAAATCATGCACACTCTGTTCTTTTTGGATATGAAATGTTATATACAGGCTCATATGTTGAAAGCTTGGTTCCAAAATGTGGGACCCTTCTTTCTCTTTTGTCTTCATTCCCCCCCAAAATTACCAGAGCTGCATATAAATCAAACACACACAACCAGTAGAACTTTTAAAATTTAAACTATCCTTCACTGTGAGGAGCAGAAGAAGACCTGAGTGAATGAAGCCCTGAGTGAATGTGGGGTTTTGATTTGGGAATGGCCATGTCAAAGATGTCAATGCCTCAACTCTATTGGATTGACAAAACCTTACTCAGCNGAGGCTCAGAGGAATGGCAAAGCCCCCCACCCCAGGTCCCTGTGTGGATAGTGACAGAGGGTGCAGAAAATATCCACCGTAGCTTTTTCCTCCTGGATGAGACTGACTCTACCAAGATTAACTAAACTTGCCTCCTTGTTCAGCTCCCTTAAGATAGTATATATAATGTTATCTATTAACCCTGCTCCCTCATTTATCTGTGTGTACTGATGGCAGCTTTTGTTCAGTTGTATGTAATATCACCACCTCCCTTTTTGACTGTATATAATAAACATGCTGAGCTTCTTGGGTGCTGTGCCCTCTTCATCAGAGAGTACAGTCTTCCTGATACAAGCTTTTTATGTGTGTTTCTATGTTTGTTATTTCTTCATCTCCTTATTTCCCCTAGTCAGATGGGGGATGGGATTCAGACCCCAAAGACGTGGTACTTCATTGACCAGTTTCATCAGCTCAAGCATATTTAAAAATAGTTTTTAAATTCTAGTTAAATAATCAATGTTTTTATATGTATGCAATTTTGAGACTTAAATAGATTTTATAAAGCAGGTTGATTTCTCCATTAAGACCA
Source organism: Neotoma lepida (assembly GCA_001675575.1). Lineage (NCBI taxonomy): Eukaryota > Metazoa > Chordata > Mammalia > Rodentia > Cricetidae > Neotoma > Neotoma lepida. Next base: position 5,783 of record LZPO01056084.1, read on the forward strand.
TATATGTCTTAACTGTCTTTCCAAATATAAAAGTAAAAACCATTGTCTTTTTTGCCTCTGTGATATGTACAATGAGTGTAGTATGATCTTGTAAGTTCCTTTGACTAACTACAGCATCTCCTAGAGCCTGAAATCCTTCCCATCCATAATAAACTAGTTTTTAGCCTTTTATCAAGACATGCTCCTAGTATTTCACTATGTAGTATAAACATGATCTTTTGGATAATAGGGAGATGGATTTGGACCTGAGAAAAGTTAGNGTAGGGGTAAGGGATGAATATGGTCAAAATATTTTGTCTGAAATTCTTGGGGAATTAATAACATTATTATATTAAAATTTAAACATAAAATATAGCTAGTATCTGAGAAACATAACTTAGATAGCTCTGCCTAGTCTTAAAGTCAATTGAATAGCATGTATGAATCTATTCCCCAAATGTATCAAGTGTTATATTGTCTTATGGGGTCTTCCAATTGTCTCCCCTGAGAACAGAAGCATAGAAACATGCCACTGTGGTAGAGAGAGAGAGAGAGAGAGAGAGAGAGAGAGAGAGAGAGAGAGTTGGAGAGACAGAGACAGAGACAGAGAAAGACAGAGAGGTGAGGGAAGGAGAGAGTTTTAATCTCAACATATGAGATTTCATGCTGTTCTCTTTTAAGTCATGTCCTATAAAATCTCATGACCTACACTTTGAACTTGTAGTCTGTGTAACTGTCTACTTCTCATAAAAGTTGGGCTCTTTCCTCCATACTAGTACCTGTCCCGCTTGCTGTATTGAATTTTTTTATACATGTTATTTCATTCTTTGATTTTTTTTGTATATGTCTCTGTGCATGCTTTTCACATTTGTATGCATGAATGAAGCCTCTGTAGTATGACACCATATACATGTCTAGTTTAGAGAACATATTTGCATTACACTTTATTGAAGTTAAAACTCTTGTGTTTTTCCTTTTTTTTTTTTTGTTTGTTTGTTGCTGTTTTATGCTAACTGACATGCATGCTAGCTTGACCAGTAACTGGATATTCTTTTTTTTTTCTCTACTTCCCATCTTCCCATAGGAACACTGGGTGTACAGATGTTAACACTGAAAGCTCATCTTTGACATAGAGTACTCATGCTTGTGTGGCAAGGTCTTTCACCACAGTCATCTTTCCATTCTCAGTCCTTCATAGTGCAGAGCTCCATACTTGAGTCAAAACTGANACTTAAGTACTACAAAAGAATATCAGGTACATCAATGTATCAATAATACTGACATAAAATTTCCTGTTTTGATTTAAATGATGTAACTGTTAAAGGTCTTATTTAAGACATGGCATGCCTGGATAGGTTCATTCCAACAAGAGCAATGTCGANTATGTTACTCAAATATGACAAACTAAACATAGTGAAAGACACACTTGATTATAGCCAGTTGCACACAGTTTGAAGCATCCTTCACTATAAACACATNTCTTTTGTTCATANTACTCAGTTATCACAGTTTCTAATGCAATGATTTTTTACTTCACATCCAGGTACATGTATTTGCAAATATCAAACATACATACCAGCAAATTTCATTCCAGTCTTCTTATAACTATTCATAATTAATGAATTAAATGTCAAAATTTGTCTAATTGGCTTTTCATTTTCACTATACATTGGGTTTTAAATTGGATTTAGAAGATTAAAATAAGCAAAACCAAGTGGTAGTGACCCTCAATAATACTGTCATTTCTAGACAATAATTATCAAGAAAATGATTCACTTAGAGTTGCTCCTTATTTTTGTAAAATAGACTTTAATACACCTTAATCTGATTGCTTTTTTCACGAGATACAAAGAACCCAGAGTCCCTAAGAGAACTAAAGCATATTATACTCTTTTCATAATGATAAAGTCACAAGTTTAAGTTTCTCAAGAGGAAATATGTTGGGTATTGAGATACTTTTGCCAGATTCAAAATCAGTTTTCAGCTTACATAAATACCAGTGGGACTGGCTGTTGGCCTTACTCTGCAGACTATTTAATTACCAACACCGGCATCTCTTGAGTTAAGTCCTTCGTAAGAAACAGTTTAACAAGGCATAACACTCAATTGAATATTTAATTTTCTCTGAAAAATTTATGTTTTATTTCAATATAGAGGATGCCCATCCATGATCCTGTGTATGCTATTTTCTGAACAGATAACTCTCTGGTAACTCTCAGGAATCAGAGAAGCTTTTAAGTAATAGAATGATTTATTATTTTTAAATATTGGCATAAATGTAGTTACTTACATGTATTTAAAATGTCTTCATAATCATAAATGGATTCAATATCTCCATTTGCTTGGCAAATTTCAAATGTCAAAATGACCAATTTTATCAAAACATGGACATTTAAAGAGATCTTGAACATGGCTAAGGAGTACCCAGGAGGTTAAAAACAGGCAGAACAGCGTGCTTTATTAGCATCTAAGGGAGAGAAGCATTTCTAGGGGCAGGCTGACATGGAGTACCAACTACTAGAGAGAAGTAATTGTGGATAACATACGACAAGATGACATGGAGTTTATTTGGACACCATTCATTTTGAAAAACCATCAAAACTACCCAGAATTGGTGGTTATATTTTCGTTTTGAAAATGGTTTTAAATAAACAGAGCTTATGCCCATTTATGTTTTAAAATCATGAAAATGAGGATTAACTTAATAGAAGACTCTAACATTTTGTGTTTGAATTCTTATACCCACTGTTAATTTATTTCTGGGCACTTTTCAGTCTTTCAAAGCTGTGGATGTTTAAGTATAAAAATATAATAATTAACTATACAGAGTTATGATGTATGTCAAAATATCTACCACCAGAAAAAAACAGGGCACTAAGAATTCTATCTTCCTCAACTAATGAAAAACAGAAATGGAAGAAACATATCTTCTTAATGAATTTAGAAAAAGTAGAAAAGTATATTCTGAGTCTCTAACTTTTCCTCTACTGTTGTTACAACATAGCCCCTCATTTTATGAAACACTAAGTTCAACTCATATTGCCAATATGTAAGAAAAATTATATTGATCTTAAAACAATGTTGTAAAGATTTAATTGTAGTGCAATTTGAGTGAATTTATACAATATAGCTGTTACCATTGCTGCTGCTGATAATGGTAATGATAAAATTACTGTTATAATAATGTTATAGTATTAACATGGGACTAAAGTATATTTGCTGCATAAAAGTGAATATTTTATTTTTCTTTTACAATTAAATCAATCTGCTCAACTTTTGGATCATCTTAAATAAAGGCTTAAATAAAGGCTGCAAAATGGAATGAGAAGCTGAGAATGCCACAGCCTTTTTNTATTATCATAAAATGTTAATATTTTAATTGCCAAAACCTCTTTATTTAATGTTCTATTGATCTTAACTTTCACTAAGCTTATGTAATTTTGTAGTTTAAATTTAATCAACTGTGACCTTAATGGTTAGCTAAATAAAAAGAAATTAGATCATTTTGGATATTGGATTTGTGGTATTCATATAGCATATCATCATGGGAAGGAGATATGAGAAAATGAGAAGTGATAATATCCTATCATATATATCCTATAATATCATATATATCATATATATCATATAATATCCTATCATATATATATGTATATATATATATATAAGAAATAACTAACTGTGACCTATTATTCTTACCTTGATCATATACAACACGACAAACAAATGATGGCTTGGGTTTAGAATTGATAGAATCTAGTAGTGACATTAATAGAAGAAAGTCAAATACCTTAATGCCTTTGAAATTATGTCATTTCATTTTTATTACATCCATAATGTTTTGAGCATCCCCGCCCTTATTATCATCTATTTTCTAAAATAATAGTTGTTCCATTTCTTGGATAAGGACCATGAACGTATAAATTGTGCCCTTTTAGGCACATCAGAACCCTGGGCTTTGGCTTCAGTTTCTGATGAGGGCTGGCATGGGATTCATTGCCCAAGCAGTGTTACTTCCCCTTTTAGATGGTTAACTTGCATCATTTCAGCAGAATCTAAGTGAGCTAAAAGAGCAATATTTCAGGTCATTACAGCTTCCTTTCAAATTGAAATGTCATCCTACTTCACTTCTTATCCGATCACTACTAGTTTATGTATCCAGNTAAAAGCCGTCACCAAGTGCAAGAAATATACTGCACACTTTTTCTGTCTTCACCCTTGTAAGAANGCTATAATTTGCACAACAAGTCACACCATAAATTCTAACATCTAATCTCATTGAGTAGCTGAGTGTATCAAGTGAAAATTGATTGCAACTATTTTTCTAGGGAATTCAATCTCAATATTGAAGAGCATTTCTGGTAAGCTAGACAATGCAATATATTTAGTCTCCAAAGTTCATGGAACACAGGGGAGTTTTTGATGTATGATTTTTATCNTTAGGAGATAATTTTTTAAACTTACTCAAGTATTGTACATTAGCTTTCAGACACAGTCAATTATTGCAAATGAAAAGGAAGGGATTTTAAATAAAAGCATTCNTCAATATTCACTAAGATATTTGATATTTAATGTTGGTATGTTTCTCCCTGTAGTTTAAAAAATATCATGTAATGTCTTTTTCAGTCTAGTAGCAAGATTTCTAGTGTCCTAAAAGAAATGGATTCAATTTGCTTTAACTTTTTAATGTTATGGCTATGGCATTTCCAAGAACTTGTTTTTACAAAATAAATGTGTAAAAATNATATCATCATGATAAATAGTANACAATATACAAGAATTTTATCAGTATTCAGAATTTTTTATGAATATACATAAAACTATCGAAACCTAAGATCACAAAAGTCCAATATGACAAAAAAGGAGAAGAAATTCTCTGAAAGGAGTTAGGAATTTACCAGACCAGACTTTCTCTATTCCCTGGAGTTTCTTCTTTGATGATACAGACTCTCCTGTTCTTCAACCTGGCCTGGAGCTCACAGTAACTATTGAGCCAGGGCTGACCTGAAAGTTCTAGGGTCCTCCTGTCTTCAGTTCCAAAGTGTAGGAATTACAGACATGTTCTATCATGACCCTAAGAATTGTACATTCGATTCTGTGTTTGTGATTTCTTTTTTCTTTTCTCTATTTCTGTTTTTATCCCTCTTGTAAATTTTAATTGCGACTCTGCTATGTTTCTTTCTTCTCTCCTTTCTTCCTTCACACAACTTTCTCTTAGACCCTCTTTCTCTCCTTTGTTTTGTCTCCCTCCTTCTCTTTTTACTTGATCTTTTCCTCAAATGATGAATTTCATCTTAAGACAAAATTTACATTTTTGACCAAGGCCTTCTACTAGAAAATGAACCTAACCTCAGCAAAGTACTCAAGATGTGACATGTTGATAATGTCAAACACAGCTTCTTTTAAAAAATATTTTATTTATTTTTATAATTCTTTGAGAATTTGATAGAATATATTTTATTTTGTTTTAACCATTTCATTTCTTCCCTCAATCTTTCTCTGATCCACTCTACTTCACCATACCAACAACTTTTTGACNTTTTCCCCCATCAAGACCAATGTGTGCTGCCCAAACATTCTTGGATATGTGGCCTTCCACTGAAGCATAATCAGTGTGAAAGGACACACTCTTCTGTTAAACNAAATCTCTCTCCTAGCAGCTAAAACTTACCCCAGCCATATGGCTATGGGGTTCCTGTTGTCTCTTAAGGATGATATTTTATATGGCTTGGATTTGCATAGGTTTTGTGCATACTGTTAGAACCACTGCAAGTTTATATGTGTAGCTGTGATTCTGTGCCTGGAAGACAATTTTTCTTGGAGTTATCCACTACCTCTTACACTATTCCCACATACCTCTTCTATAATAATCTCCACACTTTGGAAACAAATGAGTGAAGTATATATGTTCCCTTTAGGGCTGAGCAATCTGAAGACTCATTCTATGTACTTAAGTCCATTGTGAGTCTCTGTGTTAATCTGCATCTACTGCAAATAGAAGCTTCTCTGATGAAACTAAAAAGTTTCATTAATTTTTGTCTACACAAATGATTAATTGTTGCTCTCAGTGCCTGTGCTACTGGTGTTATATTTNGGAAGNGGTCTCCTGTGCNNATGCGTTCAANAGTCCTTCCTACTTTCTCTTCTATCAAGTTGAGTGTAGCTGGATTTATGTTGAGGTCTTTGATCCACTTGGACTTGAGTTTTGT
>LZPO01056085.1:4259-23078 GCA_001675575.1 Neotoma lepida
ACCTCTATGTTTAATATAATGGCTGGATTTTTCCTCTAATCTCTAGGCAATTTTATTTATTAGAGCACAAATTAAATATCACTACACATTTATGAAGATTAAATGAGACAAAATACAACATTTCAAGTACACAGAANACTCGCTAGTTTGTCTATTATGTCATCTGTTCCCTAGCACCAGGAATATCATTGTGTGTGCATCAGTATGCCTCAGTTATTTTACCAGATGATAATGACTCCAAGGTATTCAAGTAATTTTCTTATCTTATAGTTCTGAAGATGTCTCTGTGCTGACACAAATATCAGTTATCACCTTTACATATCCACTCTTGAGGACTAGACATCTGTTTACATGACATCCTTTAGTAGTTAAAGAGCTAGTGCTTGCCAATTAAAGACCAAGTATTCTAAGCCTTGTAAAGAATGCATGAAAATAATTGGAACACAGTTACTATGGAGGGCCAGGCCAAGACCAAAAGAGGTTTTTTTTTTTTGTGTCTCCTTACACCCACAGACCTCCCACTAGAAACTAACAAAGAAGTAAAGCTTTGGTTAAATCTCTTGGCACAATAATCTTTAACATAATAAAAACAAGCTTTGTTTTACTAATTGTTACATTACAAATCCATATAAAATTGCAAGAATAACATTCATGTCACCAATGATACAAAAGTTCATTTGAAATTTAAGGGACAGATAAGGCTATAGTCCTATGAAAAGCCAAAAAATAAACGCATAATCCACATATAGAAACTACTTCTGGGTAAGACCTAAATGTGCGTTACTGCTGTTTGGTTTGTCTATTTAACATAGAATGTTAAACTAACAGAGAGGAAGCAGGTGCCAGAGCTCAATGATTGATAGGTCATGTAAATCAACAGAGAAAGTAATACAGTTAATTTGAAAATTTCCATGCAGTAGAAATTACATAAATGTATATAAAGCATATATCGTAGTTATCATATCTACAGGCTTTTACAATTTTTAAGTTGTTTTACCATGGTTTTAAGCTTGAACTTCTATGGACACTTGACTTAGATTTGCATGAAAGTTATTTGGCAAACACATTACACTTTATTCTTATCAACCATTCAATAAATTAAAAAAATAAAATAAATAAGAAGAGGGCCATAAGATAAATTATAGAAGGAATCCATAGTAAAGTTGAGAATGGGCTACACAGAATTTGAATTTTCATGTTTATAGTACAACTAAAATACACCACATACATGAAATATGTTACTGAGATGAGGAATAAANTGAGAGCAGACAGAATAAAAGCCCACTGCCCAACATGTGAGTAAGTCTGTTCACTTTCAAGATGGCTGTATGCTTATGAACTGCTCTTCTTACATTTCANGTATAATAGTCTTATAATTGGTTGGCTAATAGTAATATCAACAATGTCAATACAATAATAATTTTGAGCCTTTTCCAAATGATTGTTGCCTAGTATTTTTATCCTATCTACCTTTCCTGTGAGCCTAGCCTTAATGGTTGAGCCTCTCTCCAGTCCAATGTCCTATCTACTTTTAAATTCACTATAATGCATGCAGTGGCATATATCCAATAAGAACCTTACCTAAGAGATGAAAAAAATACTGGAACAAAGTAATCTGTTAACATTACCCAACATTTATCTATCTGTCTGTACATGTCTGTGGTATATGTACACATGTATGTGGGTAGGTGTGCTTGCATATACGTGTAGAGGCTGCAGGTTGGTGTTGGGTCATTTGCCTTTTCACACTGTAGTACAGGAATTCTACATGCATCTTAGATGTGAAGACTGTGTTGCTTACAGGCATTTTAGCATCTTTCTAGTCTTTGGCTTACTCTATCTATGTGAGCTGTTTGGGCCACAGATCCCTGCATCCTTGAGGAGTCTCCTTCCCCAGATGGAGTCTGTGGAGCTATAACGAATCTATGTTCATGGGATTTCTGAGCCTTACAGTTTAAAAGCAACAAATTACAGCAAAAACTTCCTTTAAAACCCAGCTACAGTCTGATTCCTTTGAATAAGGCCTAGAGTGTATAGTTCTGCCTTAAAAACAATGCCCGACTTGGTTGAGCTGGGGGAGAGGGATCCTTGGTGCTAAAACACTTGTTTAGCCCTGGGTTAGATCCTAATATGCGCAAAATCAAATTGAATTGAAGCAAAGCAAAATACAATGAAAATAAAACTTTTTAACTTATTATCTTTCACAGTTAAGCTTCTACCTGGCATCTGGCTCAAATCCTCCCATAAAGTTCAAAGCCAAAGCCAACCAAGCAAATAAAAACATAAGAAAATGAAAATCCCCTACAAATTGTACAACTATAAAATAAACTGTGTACATTGATATAAAATCCCAAACTAAAATAATAATTAGAAAAAACTTTCTATTTTTACTTAGGTATGATTAAAATTTGAAATCGCCCCCTAAGGCCCTAGTAAAAATAGTAATTACATGTTTTGTTCTCCAAGATTTCATTTCCAAAAGCCATGGTCCTATTATACATGGTTTACTGTGAACTCCAAAATATTTTTTCTGTTAAGTTTCTAGTAAATTCATTGAAGGGAGGGACTAAACTTGATATTCTGAAATTGCTGAAAAAGTGCATGTCATATGTTCTCACCATAAACTATAAGTATGTGAGGTGAAGGATACACAAATTAATTAATCTTTCTACAGAACATACAAGCAACAAACAACAATAAAAAGCAGAGGACCTAAGTTCAATTCCTAGCACCGACATCAAATTTCTTACTAGTGCCTAAAACTCCAGTTCCAGGAGATGTCCTCCTCCGGCTCCTGCAGGCATACATATCACACCACACACATACACACACACACACACACACACACACCACAAATATACACACACATAAATAAAAACAAATCTCTTTGTTTAAAGATGTGTGTGTGTGAAAGATACCTTAAGTGAAACAAATACATTTATAGCTTATATACTCACTCAGTACAACTATTCACAAATGTTGCTATGGAGACATTATTGATCTTATTAAGGCACCTACTATGCTATTGTGTTTGTCTCCAACAACTTAACTCTAAGACTGTTAAAAAGAGTAGACTTATGACCTTTACCCACAATGCTCTGGTTGACACACATCCAAGCTGCAGACAGCCACAAATATGGGAGTCTACCCTCCATAGCCAATCACTGCCCCAATTCTTACCGGAAAAGCAGATATCTTAGCTAGCGTTACTATTGCTATGATGAAACTTGGGGAGGAAAGTACTTATTTGGCTTACAGATACTGAGTGACCATTGAGGGAAGCCAAAGTAGGAACTCAATCTGAGCAGGAACTTGGAAGGAGGGGCTGATGCAGAAGCCCTGGGGAGTGCTGCTTACAGGCTTGGTCCTTATGGACTGCTCAGCCTGCTTTCTTATAAAATCCAAGACTACCAGCCCAAGAGTGGCATGACCTACAATCATCTGGGCCCTCCTCTCTCAATCATAATTAAGAAAATACCCTACAACCTCATGAAACAGAAAAGCTTCTGTATGGCAAAGGACACCATCATTCAGACAAAGCAGCCACCTACAGAATGGGAAAAGATTTCTACCAACTACACATCAGATAGAGGGCTAATATCCAAAATATATAACAAACTCAAGAAACCAGACATCAACAAACCAAACAGTCCAATTTAAAATTGGGGTACAGCTCTAAACAGAGTTCTTAATAGAGGAATCCCAAGGGCTGTGGAAACACTTAAAGAAATGTTCAACATCCTTAGCAATCAGGGAAATGCAAATCACAGTGACTCTGAGATTCTGTCTTATATCTGGAAGAATGGTAAGATCAATAACACAAGTAACAGTTCAGACAATCTTCAGCTTCATATGGGAACACAAAAAACCCAGGATAGCTAAAACAATCCTGAATAATAAAAGAACTGCTAGAGGTGTCACTATCCCCAATTTCAAGTTGTATTATAGAGCTACAGTAATAAAAATAGCAGGTTATTGGCACAAACACAGATNCAATCAATAAATCGTAAAATGACACAGACATAAATCCACACACCTATAGATGCATGATTTTTTTTATAAGACATTAGAAATACACACTAGAAAAAAGACAGCATCTTCAACAAATGGTGCTGGTCACTCTNGANGGCTGCATATGGAAGAATCTAAATAGATCCATACTTATTATCTTGCTGGTGGGAGTGTAAACTTGTACAATCACTATAAAAATCAGTGTGGTAGTTCCTCAAGAAGAAGGGAATCAATGTAGCTCAGATANACTGTGTACCCTAATATACTTGCTTGGGGATCAGAGCACAGAGCCAGCCACTAGATTAGACATAGAGGCCAGACAGTGGTGGCACATACCCTTAATCCTTTCACTAAGGTGGCAGAGATCCATTTGGATCTCTGTGAGTTCAAGGCCACACTGGGAACAGAGCTAGGTATGGTGGCACACACCTTTAATTCCAGCACTTGAGATCTCAAGTCTTTGTCTGGGAAGAACACACATCTTTAATCCCAGGAAGTAATATGGCAGGACATAGAAAGGTATATGAGGCATGAAGAAACAGGAACTCAGGCTCTTGAGGCTGAGGATGTCGTAGAGGTAAGAACGTGGCTGGTTTGTTCTGTTTCTCTGATCTTTCAGCTTTCATCCCAATATCTGGCTCTGGGTTTTTTATTATAAGACCTTTCAAGATTCGTGTTATACCTCAAGACCCAGCTATTCTACACTTGGGCATATACCTCAAGGTCACTTCATCCTCCATAGAAACATTTGGTCAACTATGTTCATTGCCACAAATTGGAAACAATCTAGATGTCACTCAACAAATGAATAGATAAAGAAAATGTGGTACATTTACACAATGGAGTATTACTCAGCTGTTACAAATAACGAAATCAAGGAATTTGCAGGTAAATTGGATGGAACTAGAAAAAAAATCACCCNAAGTGAGGTATCCTGGACTCAGAAAGACAAATATGGTATGTATTCACTTAAATGTGGATATTAGCTATTAAGTCAATGATAACCAACCTACAATCCATAGAACCACAGAGGTTAGATACAGAGTAAGGGTTTAGATACAGCTCACTAGGAAAGGGAAATAGAATAGATAGTTATGGATGGATGGGGGGGCGATGGAGACTAGAACAGGAGGATAAAGAGGAGAGGTGGTGGAAAGAGGGGGATGAGGGAGGGAATATGGGGAGAGACATCTTAAATTAAGAGCCATTTGAGGNGTATTACAGAAACCCAATACAGTAGAAACACCCTAAAATATACCCATATATGAAAGCAATCTAAATGAAATTGCTAAATAACACGGTAGACAGAGCCTTAAGTGGCCATCTCTTGTCACCAAATGAAACTTCCAGTACAAGGATTGGGTTACACCTAATTGAGTGGTTGGACAAACAACCCAGGCTGATNTCAAGACTATAGGTTGCTCTCTGCAAAGTGTTCTCCAGCCAGCAGAAAATGTTGAGGGAAAATAAGACACACCTGGATTTTCTTCCCAACTGTACACCCCAGGCAACACACTGGAGGAAGGATTCAAGGTGAGAGGCAGGACCAAGGCTATTCATTGTCCCACAGCAGTGCTCCTTGGGAGCACTATCGAAAAAGAGAAGGACCAGAAAAGGAAATAGATTATCTACAAGAAAAAATATCCAAAGGAAACTAAACAGAGTTTAGTATTCACTGAGAATATACATATTAGTATTAGAACACTGAGAATATACCTATTACTATTAGAACACAATAAAATCTCTACAGCATTTATATGTATTTTTTTCTGTTTTGTAACATCCCACAAAAATCTGTCACCTTAAAGGGGCTTTATAACAGGTGAAATGACAAAGCAACGACTTTTGCATAGCAGAAAGGAGACTTGTTAATTCATGTGCTGTGTACCCTCATACTTTCAAACTCAGGATATGTCCAATCCTACAACTTATCTGCAGCATATCTGACAGTATGTATCACTTCTTATCATTTTGAATTAATTTTTCAAATAGGCTTGTCGAAATCCAATTAGGAAGTTACCTTCTCCTCTCAGTTTGGTCATACTTAGCAAGGAAAAGTGACAGATACTTAGTAGCAAAGCCTGAGTTGTCTGGCAACTTCAAAAATGTGTAAATTGAGGGTACAAACACATAAATAGACTATAAATAATTCTTAATGTGTAAAACAAATAGAATAAAGGGATAAAATAATGCAAAACTTTCACAGGGAGCATAAGGCAAACTGGCATTGAAAAAGGCAGCATCTTTTAATCTAAGTGAGTACTGACCACAAATGACTTATATACGATATTGCTTGGGTCATTCTTTGATGTCATTTTGGAATTGGAAAGGTAACAATCATTATCTACAGACCAAAGTAATAGTCACTTCACTATGGGAGAGCACAGAATTCTCCAAGGCAGAAAATATTGTACAACATTCAGCAACTAAAACCTATCTTTCTTATCTTTAAGCTAATAGGTCTTAAAATTAAGAATGTGTTTTGTAACAGGCAAAAATAATCTCCTTTATGTAGTAAAGTTACTGGGCAGAAAATACTGAAGCAGATTATCTTAGCACAACAGCATGATACTCCACATTCTCTACACATGGCTCTTGTTATTTGTTTCCCCCAGTACTAGGAATTGAATTCAGGATCTCTTCATTCTTGGCATATATTCTACCACTGAGCTATGTGCATACAGCCCCCATCCTTTATTCTATCTGAAGAATGTGTGTTCTATACCCTTTGTTGTAATTTTTTAGATCTCTCTCTCTCTCTCTCTCTCTCTCTGTGTGTTTGTGTGTGTGTGTGTGTGTGTGTGTGTGTGTGTGTGTGTGTGTATGTGTGTGTTTACATGAGTGTGGGTGCTTGAAGAGGCCAGAAAAGGGTATTGGGTTCCCTGAAGCTGAAGCTACAAGTGGTTTTGTCACCCTGTAAGGTACTGAGAACCAAACTCCTGTCCTCTGTAAGAGCAGCAAATGATCATAACTGTTGAGCCTTGTCTCCAGCTCCAATCCTTTATTCTGAAAGTCCACACATTAAGAGTTCACTAAGGTAGAAATGTTCTACATGTCATTGTTATTACACAATTTAACCATTATATCTTCGCCACTTAAAGCCTTCTATTTTCATTGTTCTCTATTTTATGTCTATATAGATAGAAGTTTCTTTGACATAGAAAAAGTTATAGNAAAAGGATATGAGGAGGAAGAAAATAGGTAGAGAGAAGAAAAATGTGAGAGAGGCAGACTAGAATGACAAAAAAGCATGGGGACAAGAGAGGGAGGTGACAGACCTGGATCATCTGGTTCAGTTGCCCTCAGGCTATCATCAGCAACCACCAGCTCACAGGATAGTTGGAAAATTTTAGGTAGACCTTAAGAGCATTGCAACCTTCTAAATGGGAAAGAATAATGAAAAGTAGGTTGCATTTGCATATTTAGGAAACAACATTTTCTCATTGCCAAACAGCCAATCACTCATAAAAAATAGTGAAATGACAATATAAAAACACTGGCAGGGAAATGATCAAAATGGGCCATGCTGAGACCTCTACAGCCCAAACATTTCAATAAAACATGCCAATAACCAAGTACTGTGGCATAGAGAAGCTGGATCCCTGAGCACTGAGCAAGTCTGGTTGTCTCTTAGAAATCAGTGGGATCAAGACCTGATCATCAGCTTTAGATAAAAAAAAAAAAATTCAGAGAATGAATCTGTTCTCATTCACGGGGAAACTGCCAAAATTAGCACTCAGGATGGCCTTTTCCCCTTCTCATCCTACTCAGATGCTGTGTTTTATGTTTTGGACATGTCTTGAGTGTAATCCCCAAAGATTCATTTGTGGGAAGTTCAATCCTACTATGGCAATATTGGGACATGGTAGACCTTTAAGAGGGGGAGCCTAGTGGGAGGTTATTAGTTCATAGGGGTCACTAACCTTTAAGAGATTATGATCACTCTCATGAGGCAACCTGAATTAGTGCCCAAGAATGGGCTATGATAAAAGAGCAAGCCTGGATCCATCCATCTCTCCTGTTTATTGTGATGTGATCTCTTTCTCCTACCATGATAACATCCATCATATGGACTTTCTCTGAATTGACACTGATGCCATACCCTTGAACATCCAGAATTGTTACTTAAATAAATCTCTTTTCTTATAAATCACCCATTTTCTAGTATTTTGTCATATGGATAAAAACAGAAGTAACTTTTGCAGACTTCATCAATGATCACTTGATATTTCAATGAAACAACTTTCAAGGGCTGCTATGCCATGCCTTACAATTAGATACAACGTGGAAGACATAANTAACAGAAAACCAAACTGTCAATTCCTTCACTGTTAAGTGTTGGCCATCTTTCAGTATTTACTTATGAGTGAGGGCACAACAGTGTTTTCAGTTGTGTAAGGAGGTAGATGCAATCACCAGTTACTGTAGAGGGTTACTGGATGATGTAGATAAATCTGCAACAAGAAAAAAGATGGGAAGAGTTAAGGGAGAAAATAGGGGAGGAGAGCAGAAGAGGATGGAGGAGGAAGAAGATGAGGAGGATAAGGAGGATGAGGAGGGGTGTAATGCTGTCAAGAGGAGGGGGGAGAAAGACTGAAAACATGAAGAGGGAGGAGGTGGAAGAGGAAGTAGGGAGGGATAGATGGGGAGGAGAGAAAAGGAAAAGGGGGGAAATAGGAGGAGGAGGAGGAGGGAAGAAGAAAGCAGGGAGGAGAAAAAGAAAGAGGAGGAGAAACGTGAAGGATGGAGAAGGGAGAGGGATGAGAGAGCCAGTTGGCCTGGTGCTAGAAACCCTGAACGGGAAAAGGAAGCTGAAAGTCCCCTTTCTCTACGTTATGATCTTGCTCAAATCATCTGTTTTTTCTGTTTACCCTTCTGCTAAAAGATGTTAAGAGCCAAGTTCATATCGGGAGCTGCCACTTCTGAGTACNTTCAACCATGCAACGAAGCCAATTTTATATAATATCATCTAATACACACAAAACCAACTAGAGCCACNCTGGGCTGGGCACAGGGAGCTGGTCTCTTTTCTTTGCAACATACATGAATAGAAGTTAAGTATATTTAATGTCTTTTCCTTGAAGGATCTTCTGCATTCCTCTATAAGCAGTTCTACTTTAACTCCTTCTGTACATGTAACACCATTAGATGTGCATACAATACTGGAAGAAAACTAGACTACCTATTAAATCCCTCTATTAAATGTAGAAAATTCTAAAACAGAGTATACAACAGCTATGCTACAAATTCAGAAGTTTATAAAGAATAATACGTATTCTAAAGTGACTGAAGTAAAAAAAAAAAAAACTCTAAGAGTAGAAAAATCACTGACTACTTGCCCAAAATCTTGCACACACTGATGGGCAGTACAGAAAGAAAACTTACCTCTCTACAATTATTTGTTAAAATTAAAAAATAAAAGCTGGGCTAGAACTTGATCAAACCAGGGGGGGTTCCTGAACAGAAAACTAGAATTATTAAATATTTGTTTGCCAGATATTAAAATTGACTTAAATACTCTTTAGTGTTCTGTAATGCTGGAGCAGTAAGTTGTTTTCAATTGCTGGTAAGTAGACACTCAAATATTGGCTGAGAAGAAGTGAACCAAGTTTCAACATGATAGTAAATGTATCAATCAAACCTATGTGTCGTATTAAAAATTAAAAGGCAAATGTGTACTATAGTGAAAATATAGGACTGCCCAATTTCTCTCTGCTGTTCAAGAGGACACACCAATGCCAAGTGGATTTCCTCCTTTTGTAAATTTTTCCCAGTCATTTTTGGAATGTATTTAATCATTTAGACATTGCTGAGATAGTGTGACGACTGAGATATCTGCTTTAGGAGTTTCTATATTAGAAAGAGGAATTTAATGCCCACACCAGATAATCTTCTACTATATATATAATTGTATGTACATCTGATAGAGTTGCCAGGGCAGCAGGTGTTAAACTAGTGACACAAATGGATGAAAAATTAAAGACATACTAAAATACATCATAAAGCAATTATATAAATGTACATTCTTAAATATATTAACAGTAAAGATTCAAACACTGTAAAAGTATGAGCAATGACTTCTTAGAGGTACATGCTCAGGGGCTTTAAGGATCTACACCTGTTGAAAAGAAAAAGAAGAGCAATAACATACCATCTACAATGTTCCAGCAAGGCAACCAGATACTGACTGAAAAGTAACAAGATTACCACCACATACCAAACTACCTGGGCAAGATATCAAGTAGAATTCAATGTAGCTACTTCAAGCACTATTGGGTTTACTGATATGAAGCAGACATTTTTAGCACATCAAATTGCCAAAGATTAGCACTTTCATAGAGCTGAACACATAGTTATATGAAACATAGTGTGAGGCTTAATCTAATTTAATTTTCACAGCTTCATAAAAAAATTTCACATATTAGGGCTAGATAGAAGACTCTGCAGTTAAGAGCACTTGTTACTCTTCTAGAGTATCCAAGTTCAGTTCCCAGGACAATTGGTGTCTGGCAATTACATGTAGCTCTAGCTCCAGTGGATCTGGTACCTTAATTTGGGCTCCTCAGTACTCACATATATGTAGAAAACACACAAGGGAACACACACATACACATAAATAAGNAGATAAATCTTAAAAATTTAAACATTTTGAGCTAGGATTGTGCAACATACAAAGAAAAACTTAGGAAGGGTAATGGGCTTGGTCAGTACACACTCTAGGCAGGCAAAGTGAGCCATGACAATTTTAATGAACAATTACCTTCACATCTGTCTCATCTATTAGACTACACCCTTCCCTTACTCACCTATATATTTCTAGGACACAAGGCAGTACTTGACTAGTGCTTAGATAAGTTCTCATTTGCAGGCAAATGGATGCAACTAGAAAAACTCATCCTGAATGAGGTGCCCAGACCCAGAAAAATAAATATGGTATGTATTCACTTAAAAGTGTGTAGTGGTATTTGCTCCGCCTATGACCTTGGGCTATANGGCCCAAAAGAAAGAAGCAGTATTTCTTGACTTCATAAGTGATCTCTTAAAAGGAAAGGGAGAGGGGTTACATGCTGCTTCTTGGTGTGATCAGATGGCCAGGTACACTCCCTCCCAGACAGAACAGAGGACCACTTCAGCTGTTTACTCNGTTCTGTATTTGTGAGTGTATTNCCTCAATTTATATCTTAATAGATCCCTACTACCCATTAAATAGACTCATGTGGATTAATCATAACGTAAGTGGACATTAGCTGTTAAGTAAATGATAATCAAGCTACAGTCCACAGACCCAGAGAGGTTGGGTAAAGAGAAAGGCTGTAGAGAGTAAGGCATAGACNCCCCTGGGAAGGGGAAATGCAATAAATTTTGTAGGTGGACTGGGGGCTGGTGGAGACTAGAGCTGGTAGGATCAGGCGGTAGGGGTAAAAGAAGAGAATGTAGGAAGAAACAGCTGGAATTGGGGAGCGCTGCAGATGGTGGTGGAAAACTGGTGCACTGGAAACTTCCTGGANTCTATGAGGGTGACCCTAGCAAGGACTCCTAGTAATAGAGGACAAAGACTCTGAACTGGCCATCTTTCATAGCCAGGCAAGGCTTCCAGGGGTTGGACTGGGTTACATTCAGTTGAGTTATTGGCCAAGGGGGCCCTGTGGAGACTCCTAAACAAACCAGGCTGATGCTAGGACAGAAGGTCAGTCTCTGAAAACTGACAGCAGGGCTCCATTATGGAAGACAACATTCACACAGCTCATTAAACATAGAGAGATCAAGCTGGTGCCTGCATGGAACCTTCACCCCTAAGTTCTAGTCTCTTTAGCACAGAAAGTACTTTGCAGACAATGGGAAGAGAAACCTGGACAGCTACTCAGCAACAAAACCCTNCACCTACAATCTGTCTCGCCTGCAAGATGTGCTGGAGCAATGGTGGCACTGAGCCTGTGGGAGTGGCCAACCAATGTTTGGTTTAACTTGAGGTCCATACCATGAGAGGAAGCCCATGTCCTACACTGCCTGCATGGCCAGGAGCCAGAGATTGGATAGCCCAGAGACTAGGGTAGACTAGGGTAGAACAGTTTTCTTCAGAACTGTTGCATCTAGCAACAGTTCTGAAGAAAGAAAATCAATGAAATGATTCCTAATGAGATTCTGCTATACTAAGATGTGTGCCTTGTCCAGTCATCATCAGAGAGGCTGCCTCAGCAGCAGATGGGAGTGGTGCAGAGACCCACAAGCAGACATTACATAGAGAGAGCATCTAAATTAGAGGTTTCCATTGAGTCCCTCCCCTCAGATATCAGGGAACCCCACAGACGAGAGGAAGGAAAGATTGTAGGAGTCAGACAAGATGGAGAACATGACCCACCAAATGAACTAAGCAGGGTTCACTTGGCTTATAGACACTGAAGTAACAAGCACGGGGCCTGAATGTATCTGCACCAGGATCTCTGCGTATGTGTTATAGCTTTAGCTGGGTGCTTTTGNGGGATGCCTAACAGTGGGAGCAGGTGTATCTCTGAGTCTTTCATCTGTTCTTAAGACTCTTTTCCTNCTATTGGGTTGCCTTGTCCAGCCTCAATAGGAGGGCTTGTCTTATCTGCTTTGTCCTGTTTGGCTGTAGTCTCTTGAAGGCCTGCTCTTTTCTGAAGAGGAAAGAGAGGGGGAATTAACCTGGGGGAGAGGTGAGGCAGAAGGGAGTTAGGAGTTAAGGGGAGTGGAGGGAGGGGACAGTGTGGCCAAGATGTATTGTATAAGAGAATAATCTATTTTCAATAAAGAATTCATGTTTTCCTTCTTTTTTGTTTTGAGATATACAATATAATTACATCCTTTCTCTTTCTCTTTCCTCCCTCTGAACCTTCCTATATACCCCTCCTTTCTCTCTTTCAAATTATGGCCTCTTTTTCCATTAACTGTTGTTATATGAATATATGTATATGTATACACATATATATTCCTAAATATAACCTGCTTAGTCTGCATAGGGTTACTTGCTTGTATGTTATCAGGGCTGACCATTTGATGATAGATAACAAACTGGTATGCTTTTTCCTATGGAAAAAGACAACAATAGACATGGTAAAGTGAACAGGGAAAAGTCTGTGAGGCCTCAGCCCTANACAAGTAACTAGAGGTAACTAACAAATAAAGTTACATTCTTCAACCCAGACAAAGTTCAAAGTAAAGAGATTGTGTCTTTAATATGTTTTATATTATGTCATATCAAAACAGGGCCAATATTTTGATGGCAATCTACATAAAAATAATTGAATTCTATAGTGAAGTCAATAATGTTCTGAGAGACAGATGATCAATGACTATCTTAACTATTTATAGTGTTGAAATTTTATTTTATCCTTCTCATGAGCATTGGGTCTTTAGTTTTATGACTAAGTAATAGAAAAGATTTAAATATAGTAAGGGAGATCAGTGCCTCTTATGACTGCTAACTAGGGTATACATGATTTCTTTCAAACTAAATAAAGGATGTATGTCAGCAGAAGATGTATCTTGCAAGAAAGATTAAAGCAAGTTCTTCATTTAGCAACAACAATAAAAGATCTCACCCATGAAACTAAAGAACAAGAATGTCTTTTAAAACAGAACTCTAATGATTTAATGCACTATTGAATAAATGTGATAGAAGATAAATAGTAGAAATCATTGAAGGGACCCAGGAGTAACATCTGAGCAAATATAAAACTTGATGACCACTTTGAGGATCAANGAAATGGGATTATTTGTTCTTGGAACTCAAGACTTGGAAATTTTAACTCTAAATTTAGGCAGAAAAATTGTGAGGCAAAANGTACTCACCTAAGACAATGCTGATAGAANGCTGAAGACAACTAATCTTAAATGTTAAAACACAAACTTTTGAAGGAAAAATACAAGCTTACAGAGCATTAAGGAGTATCCTCATCCAGTGAAACCTGTGGCCAAATGGACTCCCTCGAGAAATCTACAGCAGTGCCACTGCTCAGAGCTCCTCTGAACAATGACGTGGAGTTTCTATTCAAGAGGGATTATGGCTTTGCTGGTACTGAGTTGACTTGATGACTAAGATGGTCTGAGAATCCAGTGGTTATAAACACTCCNGAAAGGATTACAGATACATATGAGTGCAAAATCTTCATTTTGATGCAATGCCAAAGCATGAAAAAATATGACATCACATACCAATAAGCATCTTAAATGTACCAATGTGCTCACCCTAAGCTGGTGNTGAACGTGTGAATTAGGGAATATTACTCTGAAACTGTCNGTATGTACCTCTGCTCTTCACTGTTATTTGGCTTNAATGTCTATACTGGGGACTAAACGGAGGGTTGAACAGCTCANTTCCCTGTTAGAAAAATGCAGAAAAAAAGAGATGAATTAGATGGAGGCTTAGCCCTGCTGTCTGCTACAGATCTGCAAGATGAAAATGGAATATTCATAAGCTCAGTTTGTTCTAAAATTGCTTGGAGAACAATTTTGAAAATATTGTTTTTCTCAATTATTGTCAAATAGTATTCTTTCATACACATACCACTTGGTCTACATTAAAAAAAAAAGACAGATGTCATCAAGAATGCAAGTGACTTTCCACAGCCCACTGACAGGTAACATCAACCCAGATGCTCTAAATAGCAATTGGAATCTCAGACATAAAAGCACATTCTCCACATTCTTACAGAATGCTTGACTTCAAATGTCACTCAGCATATACAAAAANTTGTGAACTCAAATAGCTAATATCAAAAATAACAAATACAAAGTGATTTGCAGAGCTCAGTGCAAATCTGAAACCTCATTTCTTATTATTGGCTACTGGATTTCATCTATTAGTGTGCTGACCTTTTTTTTTATCCCCTCCTGTCATAGACTGCCAATCTTGATTTACTTAGCGATTATCAATTCGCTATGAATGCCTCTTCCATGGCATTATTTCAAAGTTCAAAAAGATTTTGACAGGTCGAACACTTTCTAGAATATGCAAAGCAAATCTTTCTATTTCAATAAAATAACAGAATTTCCATTAAAACATTTAAATGTTATCTTCCAGCCACTCCTCCTCTAGCTTGCATACAAAAAGACTAAGAAATATGTGTTAGATATTAAGTCTGAAAAAGGTAAGGAAATCACATAAACAAAACAAAACAAAACAGAAAGGTCTTTAAGAGCTCCTACTTTTCATGCATTAATAGTGATAAGAGGGACAGGGATGGAGAAGAGTTGGGTCATATATTATGTTTCCTTGGAAAGAGCTAGCTGCTAAAGTCAAGTCCTTTGTTACCTGAACTAAGAATTATGAGTGGTATATGGAGGGAAGCATGACTCGGGCTTGGACATCTACTCTGGAGGTAGAGAACTGAGCCATAGTCCTAGTTTTCTTCATATTTTAGAGATACAAGATCATTCAACACAAAGGAAGGGATAAATGCACAGAGACCGTGTTTAATGTCCAGAGTCCTAGACAACTGGAGGGAGTTTTTGAGATCATCTTCCTTTTGCCTCAGGTGGAGCTAAGATCCATGGCAATGGCATGAGTTACGCAGCAGATGGTTGCAGAGCAGAACCTGAATTCTACAGAGTTATCAATCCAATAGAGGTGGGGGCTGGAATTAATGGGTCTAAAGAAGGATAGGAGAAGAGCTATGTCATGAACTACTGACTCATGAATAAGAAAATAGAATCCAAAGGAAACTGGACTAAGAAAAGTAGTATCAGAGGTAAGGAAACTTACCAAACAAGGATGCAAAAAGAAACAGAAGAAATTTTTGGCTTTGGCTTTACAGTGTTAATAGTCTAATGAGGGTATAAANAAGGCCTATAAACCANTNTTTAAAATAATAACATCNAAGTGGAGAAATAGACAAAGAAAAAGTATTTCATAAAAAGTATGAACAGCTGGTGAGAAGTAGTGAAACTGCACTAATAGTAAAATCAATAGTTGGCAATGTTTTATAACAATACCAGAACGAGAGGAGTATTGCTAAATGTTGTTGTAATAGGACAAATTGCTATTGCTTTTCTCATGACAACTTGCAATCTGCATTAAGAGCTTAAACAAGGCTCTTTACCCATTGACCACTTATTCCACTTGTTGAGATTTATCAATGATGGCCAATTTNGGAATATATGCAATCCTTTCAGACTTTTTAAAGTATGTTTTTAACTGAACTAAGATTACATCACTATTCCCCCTTCCTTCCCTCCTTCTAGCCCCTCGCAGCAGCTTCCATCATTCCAACCTCTCTCATGTCCCCCTGACTCTCAAGTTGATAGACTTTTTTTTATTTAGGCATTATTGCTATATACATATATATGTATGTGTATACACAAATCACACACACACACACACACATATATAAATAACTTGTTGGGTTCATTTTTTTTTTGGTGGTTTGTATATAGTTTCAAGGCTGATCACTCTGGGTTGGACAACCAGTAAGGGGGGCTTATCCTTGGGAGAAGCGAATTATCCTTCTCCCAGCAGTCATTAGATGCCTGTAGCTCTCTTACAGCAAATACAGACTGTTGCAGAAAGCCACAACTAGACACAACATACAGATCAGCTGATCATGGGAAGCCCAGCTCCAACAGATACATCTGCATTACAGTTCCTGCATATATGGCTCAGGGAACAATCCNGAAGAAGCAGAAAGATTTTAAGAGCCAGAATACCAGGAAGTCTGATATCAAACAGTTTTTCCTAGAAATGGCTACATAAACAAGAGCTGAACAATAGACATGTTCACATGGAGGGGAGAAATTTTACAGCGTCTCACCCCTTGACAAAAACCTATGGAGAGGGCCAGGCGGTGGTGGCGCANGCCTTTAATCCCAGCACTTGGGAGGCAGAGGCAGGCGGATCTCTGTGAGTTCGAGGTCAGCCTGGGCTACCGAGTGAGTTCCAGGAAAGGCACCAAAGCTCACAGAGAAACCCTGTCTCAAAAACCAAAAAAAAAAAAAAAAATCTATGGAGATCTTTCAGAATTTTTAAGTAAAAAATGCAGGAAACCCAAATACTTAACAATTAGGATATCAAGTAATGTTTAGATATAGGCACTTGATGGACTGTTGAATAGTAACTTAGAACCATGTACATAGAACATTTGCTATTAAAGGATGCTCTTAACATAGTATATAAAAACTTGTAATGACTCTGATTTCATACACATGTAAGAGAAACAAGAAACTGTAAAAGGAAGTTGTTAGTTGCTGTTGGAATTACACATGGGATATCAATTTTCTTTTACTCTTTTTATTAATTGATAATTTTATTTTAGGTACATTTTACTATTACAGAAACTTTGCTTCTACTAAATATTCCTTTATTATCCTAGCTTGAGTTGTTATTGCTATGATTAAACACCATGACCAAAGAAACTTGGGGAGGAAAGGGTNTCTTTGGCTTATACTTACATATCACNGTTCATTTCAAAGAAAGTCAGGACAGGAACCCAAACAGGTCAGAAACCTTAAGGTAGGTGCTGATGCAGAGGCCATGAATGGGGTGCTGCTTACTGGCTTGCTCCTCATGACTTGTTCAGCCTGCTTTCTTACAGAACCCAGGACCACCAGCCCAGACAAGCACCACCCACAAGGGGCTGGGCTCTCCTCCATCAATCACTAATGTAAAAAATATCCTACAGCTGGATCTTATGGAGGCATTTTATCAACCGAGTTTCCCTCCTTTCAGATAACTCTAGCTTGTGTCAAGTGGACATAAAACCAGGCAGACAATTACCTAACAAACATTTACTACTTCTTTTAAAAGGTGTTCTTAAAGACACATGTAAGCAGAACTCTTTTGAGTTTCAAATTTTGACTGTATGTTGCACATAAAATAGGGAGTCAAAATTAGAGCTAAACTGCTGNGGTNGGAATATTGATTTGTAAGTTTTATAGTAACAAGACTCCAAAATTATTTTTTAATTTGTTGCATGATTTTCCTTTTCCTCCATACACAAATAGGAAAACTGAATGGCTAGTAGTAGTGGTCACAGTGGTGGTGAAGATGATTAATACTCTGTATTGTTTACTTTTTGTTGCTGTGATAAATACTATGACCAAAAGTAACCTGGGGAAGAATGAGTTTATTTTAGTATCCATAATGATGAGGAGACAAGGCAGAGTATATCCCAAACTGGAAGATGANAGATCATATCTCTCCATCCACAAGCAGAAAGCATAGAAAGCTAAATGGAACTGGGCAAAGCCCCCAGTGACATGCTTCCTGTAGGAAGGCTCTACCTCTTCAAGGTTCTATAACCTCCTCAAATAGTACCATCCATTGGGACCAAGTACATGAGCCTATGGGTGTCATTTCTCACTCAAATCACAACACTCCTATGGTAATTAAAAAAAATGAATGTAAATCAATCTGCAATTCTCACTTAGTCTTTGGAAACAGAAGAGAATAAGTAGAATAAACCAACTATACATCCTTTGTGAAAAGTTGCAAATCAAGTCACCTCCTACCAACCATACTTATGAGAAAGAAAAAGAGAAAGGCTCTAACCCCCATTTACAACAAATATAGAACCTGAAGTCTCTATTACACTGAAGACTAGGGTGGCAACTACCCACTGTCCTTCAGAAAATTTCAATGAAAGACCATCAACTTTCTACATATTGATTATAAATAACAGTTATTGCTCTAAAGAATGAAATCCACTAGTATCCAATGAAGCAGAAACAGTTATCTGATGGTAAGAGCAATTTGTAAAGTAACAAACTGCAGTAAACTTGTGTCTACATATCTGCACCATCAGCTCAACTCCCCTAAATGAAAACCTAACACAATCACCACAACCACCACCACCA
>LZPO01056086.1:0-10313 GCA_001675575.1 Neotoma lepida
GTTTGGCTAAAAGGCAGTGTTATTAAATGTATGCCACATAAAATTACTTATAAGTACAGTATTTATTATCATCAAGGATTACTTTGACCAAGACTAACACTGGGCCATAGAGTATAGAAGTTGCTTGCAGTTCATTGGTGTGCCTGTAGTTCAGATCTGCCGTGTGACAAACCACCATTTTGAATGGCTGAACACACTGCTACCAATACAGTTAATTACCTCCTTACATTAAATCATAGCCCTCTACTTTGCATTGGCATAGAAAGTGAAATAGCAGAAGAAAATTGTGGAATCTTTTTCATACACAGAATATTATTACTAATCAAGACAGTTTTTTTTTAAGTTTTGCTTATAATTATACCAATCTACATATCTGCAATTACACTTTGATTAACAGCACTGTTTTTTGGGTTATATAATTAAATTTACACTTTTAGGTCATTTGCTTCTTGTTTCTTTTGCTTAAATATGTTGTGTTTTCTTTTATTTTAAAACATTTGAATTCATTTTGTGTGTCTAGGTATTTGAGTGGCCTCCCACTCATGGAGGAACTGTCCCGCTCCCATAATCGTTCTCTGTGGTGTCATTGCCACCATCCCCACCCCACCCCCCAGAACTTGCCTCTCAAGGTGTTTACATTGGAAATTAAGTTACTGCATGAATATTGGAAAGAACAAAACTGTCCAAACCCACGCTAATGCCTTTTTATTTTGTGATCCACTGCATTTAACCGGGGTCATCTGTGTGAGTATGGCTTTGAGTGATTCTTTGGAGCGTGGTGGGTTCACCGTTGGATATATGCAACTGAAAACAATTTCAATTTTCCCACACCCATAGGTAGAGGTAGCTCACAGGTAGCTCCCTGTGAGACCTTCCTCTGCCCATGACTAAGTGTTAATAAGCCCAGTGTTCTGCAGACTCAGTGTAGGCAATCAAAGCAGCTGTGAATTAGTGTGAGAAAGGGATTTATAAGGAAGGGGGAAGATGAAGGGGCAGGGGAGAGATAAGCAGGGGTTGAGAGTAATCAGAATGCATTATATGCATGTACAATCCTGTCAAAGAGCAAATTTAATTGAAAAAAAAGATGAAAACCATGGAAATTCCTGATTTGTTTCTATTGACTAGATATCTTGTGGTAGGATGTTACTTCCCAAGTTAGGTTGCTAAAAGACAGTAGCTTACATCATAGATAGATTCTTANCCCCTTCAAGTTGCCACTGTGAGAAGTCTTATGAAAAGAATCATATAACAAACCATTGTCATCTCTGGCCAATAGCAAGATGCAGAGGACAGACACCCATGTCGTTTGTGGACAGAGATGGCCCTGTAATGGCTCCAGAACTGGGGGTTTCTCCATGAGAGCTGATGAGGACTGACTAAGACACACCTAGATGCCTCATGCACATAAATTATGAGGACATGAATGTTTGATATTTAAAGACTATGTTTTAAGTAATTAATTACACATTCGGAAAAGGCTATAGTAGAAACTTAGCAGTCAGTAGAACCTTGAAGTTGTTTAACTTTCAATATTAATTAACTAGAATGCTCTCTTTTTCATGTTAGTGTTTTGTTTCTGTGATTTATCTCCTGATATTTTTACCATTAACTTATAGATGTTATTCCTTCTAATTTTCAAGTGTTGTTTATACATAAACATTCCTCTTCTTCCCACATCATTCACATAGGGCCAATAGTCCCCTACATTATTGTTTCTCCTTTCATCACACTTATGGTAGCTATAACTTTTAAAACTATAGATGAAGTTTTCATTTTTCTTTTTTGGTAGAAGCATCATTTCTGTACATAGCATGTAACAGTGCTCCAATTAGTAAGTAATATTCTTTATTGGTGTTATATCCTGACACTTAATCTCTCTATTAGTTCTGATAGTTTAGCTACAAACATCTTGGGTGGTCTGGTAATAATAATTTGCTGAACAGGATGGATTTGTGTCTTTCTTGAGAGCTACAAATTTTACATCTGCTTTTGCCTTATATTTTAAAGAAGAACTTTCAGCTTTCATTTCTTTTTAAAAAGTGACTTCTTTTTTTGAAGTTACATCAAACACCAACAACCTCCCCAGTATGTATAATGTTACTTGTATGTATGTGTATGTTATCAGGGCTATTTGGTACTGGATAACAAATTGATATGAACTTCCCTGGGGAAGACTATTTCTCCTGCTCTCAGCATTCCCTAGTTGCCTCTAGATCTTTGTGTCGGGTTGAGGCTCCTGGGCTTTTCTTCACTCCACAGTAGTGTGTCTCTCATTAGCCTTTATTCATCAGCTTTCATTTCTTAATTTAAAGAGCTGTCATAGTATCTCCCCTTTAAGTAAAGTTAAGTACATGATCTTCTCTGATTAAGAATTATAAGACAATATTTTTATATTAGCAATAGTTTTCTGTCCACTTAGTGTTTTTCCAATTTTTTTCATATTGAGTTTGGTGAAATACCTCTGTGCACCTTGGCTCTGTCTTTGTGAAGCGTACTGTGATGTCTATCATGACAAGCACCCTGTACTGTGGTTGAGCCTGTCTTCTCTGGATACATGTCTTTGTCATTTTAACGTTTAATGCTGCCTCTTCTCTTTCTGAAAGAGAGGGAATATAACATTGTTTTGTGTGAGCATACAATCATTTTTAAACCATCACTAAAATTCACACTATTAGATTTTCATACTATTTAACAGACTAAGAAGCCTTTTACCTTGTCACAAGGGGCAGTGTAAAAAACTGAGGCATCAACATACCTGGCAAGCAACATCTATGCTCTATGTAGATTTGATTGAATGGTACCCAGTGGTGGTGCAATCATTCTGCCTACATTATCCTAGACTCCTGCATCATCATACCTCTCCTCAGTATCTTTGAGAGCTGCTACTTGTCAAGCTGCTTTAGTAATTTAATCTCATATCTATGAATATTCTTCTTCTAGCTATACCCCCTTCTTCCCGTCTCCCTCTAGGGACCTATTAAGTTCATATCCACTCCCCTCTCTTTCTCAGAAAATTCTTTCCTGTAATGATTATCTCCTGAATACTTTTATAGTGTATAAATTAACAACAGAAAAAGTCTATTTTCGCTTTTGGTGATTGTAAAGAAACAATATTTTGAAAATGAAGAGGAATATGAATTCTGGCCACAAGCCATGAAGCTAAAACTTCTAAACACACTGACTGTTTTAAACATACTAATTATATCTTATATGTCAATGAACTTGCAACGTAAGGCCTTGTTTAAGGCATTAACCTGTAGATGATAGATCACACAATGACAGCCTAATTCTATAGGCCTGTAGCACAACAGAACAAGTTCTAACTTGTTCCTNGTTTTCTTTATCAAATTATGCTCACAACTTCTGGGGTATTAAAAGCTCTATGCTGTCCTCCATTATCTGAATATTCTTCCAAAATCAAGAGCACAATGTATTCATAAATATTTTAGACCCACAACTTAATGAAATTTGCCTAGTGTGAATGATTTTCAATGCAAAAAAAGTTAGACCTTTACCTAAATGAGTACTGAAATGATAATTATGTTTGAATGTCTAACAAGCTGCTGGCCTGGTAAGTTGTCCAGTTTACCAGGAGTAGTTAACTATACAGAAGCTGGTAGATCTGTAGCCATGAGTGCCATACAGCTCATTCCCAAATATCCTTCAGTTCTTCATACGAATGCTATTGCTGGAGCTATTCCCCAACCTTCTCACCTTCAATGGTAATGCCCCAGGTCCTATCCTAAATCCCAAGTGTACACATTCTGCATTGTATTGTGGTTGCTATTGTCACTCATACTGTACATTTACTTCTTAATTTTTATATTTATTTGTGTGTGAGAGAGAGGGGGGAAGGGAGGGAGAGAAAGAGCATGGATGCATGTGTCATAGTGTACATACGGAGGTCAGAGGACAACTTACAGGAGTTGGTTCTTTCCTTCCACTGTGTAGTTTCACTCCGTGGACAGAATTCTGATGGCAGGCTCAGCAGCAAGCTCCTCTACTTGCTGAGCCATCTTGCCTTTGTAATTTATACTTTCTCTCTATCATAAGAATGCAAGAGTCATACAGGCATGGACTTTGTTTTGTTCACTACCATGCTCCTAGCTCCTGACCACTGTCCCGCATATTATAATAGGCTCCTGGTAACACACTGGCTTTACACATTAAATAAATTGTGAAAATATGGAACAAATGCCTAAATAAGGGTGGTGAATTCTTAACAAATGAGTACAGCCTTTGTAAAACAAATTTTGAACAAATACATATGGAATCTGTTAATAAAAGTGGAAGCATGTCTGTTGTGTTTACAGTATATCATGTTATGCATTTATCTAAGGTAAGGACAGTAAGTATTGTCTGATGTAATTTTGATAAAGGTTAAAAATAAATTGATATGTGTGACTTATACTTGTTTAACATACTTTATGAAAATTTCAGTCTCCCTTTTAGAATACCAACTATTCCGAGTCAATGTGAGCGTGTGCTAAGGAGTGTTGCATTACTAGTTTATTACATTACAATAGCTATTTTTTAAACTAGGTACAATAAATATGATGCAATATAATTTTAATGGGGAAAAGAAAAACAACTATAGCAAACTACTAAATATTCAAACTCTAATTAAAATCCATTTGTTATAAAATAGCAATGAATTTTAATTTAGGCAATAAAATTTCACATAATAATTGGTAAAATGTTTTTGCTCTCATTTTCTATAATCAAAGCAAGCCAGTTCTGTCACACAGAAATTATATTAAATTTCTGGAGTTTGTTGAGAGAAATAGAAGAAATATCAATATTTCCTCATTTTAATTAAAAAATGATGGTGCTGGATTTTGTATTCTGTCATTCATGGATCTCATTATTCATACTCCTCCAAATTATTTTTAATACCACAGAAATATTTAGAAAGTGCTAATTTTAATTTCAGAGTACTTGGCAGATAGTTAATTCAACCCTTGTCTATTACCTAAGTTTTCACACTTAAAAATAACTCCTGTGTTGAATCAGAACATAAAATAACTTCAGTTTACAAAAAATACTTTCTAATTGTACCGGTTAATACATGGCTGCTTACTTTATGCCTGAGTTTTGGCAGATTCCAAATTCATGCTTATTGCGACCCAGAAGAGATGCCATAGGGGTCACAGGAAATGTTTTTTTTTTCCATGCAGCCTCTGGAAGACATGCTAACGTGAAGCCCAGATACTGTGAATGTCTGATGCTCTGCTGCACAGCGTGAGCCCAGGCATGCTGGTTGGTATGGCAGCCCACAGTCGTGCACAAGTACCCGCAGCCGCAGTGACACGGTGCTAAGCGTGTTTAAGACTAGTCCCAATCGAGCCGCATCTTAACCAACCAGAAACAATCCCACAATCCAGCTCTTTTTAAGTGATCATCCTTGTATCATAACAGATTAAGGCTGCAGCTACTTTGGATTATGTTTAATCTAACCTTTATCCATTCACATCTTCACCTGAAACTTACAAGGACCAAGAGTCAATTGCCGGGGCATAATTCACAATGACACTGATCTTCCCTTCCTCACTCTAATTATCTGGATTAAGAATAACACTTTTGAGTAATTATTTTCACATTGGATAAACATTAAGCTTTCCTGGATTTATCTGAGCTTTTTCCTAACATGAAATAGATCCAACCAGGCTTAGAAGAACATAACTGACAGCAGTGACAGCTTAATCAAGGCAACCCTAAACAACTAGAACAATAAGGAAATGTTTATTTCTCATTGTTTAGGAAAGTCAAGGTCTGGAAGTTAACAGGTTTTGTGGCACTAAGCCCCACACCTCTCCACAGCCAACTGCAGAGCTTGGGTTTTTTTTTTTTTTTTTTCTTTATAATCACTCAGTAATCCTCAAATAAAGTTCGGTCTCAGAAGCATCGAGAACAGCCTGGAATAACTGCATTGATGACATTAATTGGCTATACTGACACTACCTATGGGCACTAAATATTTTTATCTTCCTAATCTGTATGATGGCCTAAGAAGAAAGAATACATTATATTAGAATCGATGCACTAAAATTATAATTATAGAGAATAAAACACTTGCTATGCCACTTCTGCTCACCATTTTGATCACTCCGCACTGTCTATCCAATATTGCACACACTCCCTAAAATTGCCATCACAAGCAAGCTAGAAAAATCTCCCAAGCTTGTCTTTGAAACCACCCAGATCATATACAGTTACTCACTAAAATCACATCACAAAAGCCAATTACACTCTGGCTTTGCAGATCCACAGATAACCTCTTAAAGAGCAAACTCCCTCACTGTGTCGACCTCTGACCCCAAGCTCTTTTTCCAATCTGTAGCAGCAGGGCTGCGTGTCTCTCAACACGTGAAGAGCCCAGACTTTGAAGTCAAAATGACATGTAGGACTTTTGAATGGTGCCTGGTGTTTAAAATTAAGCTTAATATTGCTAATATTTTGTTCTTGGCCCCTGGATATATATTATGTGCAGCTGTGGAACTTAGAATTAAATATTTCAATGGAGAAATGTTCAGAATTTTTTTGCCTTTATCTGAATGGCTGATACAGAAAATTTGCCTATGTTTAAAAATCTAAGTTCCTGATCATTTTAATCAAATTAAAAATAGTGCTTAAAAAAGGAAAGAGATTTCAAACAAATCCCAAAAAACATTTACAATGTACAGAAGGATTGAGGTGACTCTTGGAGCAGTGACCCTCACAAGTACATGATTACATGTCTGTTAATGTACATGCAAATTAATCTTTGCACAAGTGATTCTCTTTAGGACACAGAAGGCTCCTAATTTCATTCCATTTCCTTCATACATTCTAGAGAAGACATACAATAGTTAGTGAAGTGACAGCATTTTAACAGGGATGAATGTGAATTCTAAATGTGAAAAAATTAACCTGTTGTGCTGGCCCTTCCTCAGACCTAGGGTCACCATAGCTTTGCTCATCAGCTAACCAGTCTATGCCCTTGAGCATCCGCACCTATCAGCAGCAATAAGTGAGTTCACAACCCTTTTCAGAACCACAGTGGCATTTGGAGGTCATTTGGTTTAACCTCCCAAACCTNCTCTCGGTGGGGTGTGTCAGTGACCATNGAATGCCCATTATAAGGACTGTGCAAAAGCAATAAGGCATGTCTAGGGAAGAGCACAGTCAAAAGAATGACTTAGTGTAGCCAAGCAAGGCTTCCGGTGGTGAGACTGGGTTGCATTCAGTTGAGTTGTTGGCCAAGGGAGTCCCATGGAGATCCCTTAACAATCCAGATAGATGCTAGGAGAGAAGGTAGCTCTCTGAAAACTGACAGCAGGGCCCCAATACTGAGGACAACATCCACACAGCTCATTGAACTTTGAGAGGTCGAGCTGGTACTGCATGGAGCCTTCACCCCATGTTCTAATCGTTTGGTATTAGAAGGTACTCTGCAGGTTATAGAAAGAAACATGGATACCAACCCAGCCACAAAACCCTTGACCTACAATCTGTTCTGCTTGCAAGATGCTATGGGGCAATGGTGGCACAGAACTGGTAGGAGCAGACAACTAATGTTTGGTTTAACTTAAGGCCCACGCTCATGAGAGGAAGCCCATGCCCTACACTGCCTGGATGGCCAGGAACTGGAGACTGGGTAGCCCAAAGACATAGGATCAGTGCTTTGTGCAGTCATCATCACAGAGGCTTCCTCTCATAGCAGACAGAAGCAGGCGCAGAGACCCACATACAGACATTATACAAAGACAGAGTCTAATTTGGAGGTCTCCTTCAGGTTCCTGGGGAGATTGGGGAACGCTCTGGAAGAGGGGGAGGAAAGATTGTAGGAGTCAGAAAGTATAGAGGACATCAGGAGAACATGGCCCACTGAATCAACTAAGCAGGACTCACATGGGCTCACAGACACTGAAGCAGCAAGCATGGACCTGCGTGGGTCTGCACCAGGTCCTCTGTATATGTTATGGCTGTTAGCTTGGTGCTTTTGTGGGACTTCTAACAGTGGGAATAGGTGTATCTCTGACTCTTTGGCCTGCCCTTGAGACTCTTTCCCTTCTATTGGGTTGCCTTGTCCAGCCTAGATATGAAGGCTTCTGCCTTGTCTTGTTGTATCTTGTTTTGTCCTGTTTAGCTATCATCTCTTGGAGGCCTGCTCTTTTATGAAGAGGAAACAGAGGGGTAGTGNATTTGGGGGAGAAAGGAGGTGGGAGGTGGGAGAAGTGGAGGGAGGGGAAACTGATTAAATGTATTTATGAGAGAATCTATTTTCAACAAAAAAAGAAAAAGAAAATTTTTAAAAAGGAATGATTTTGCAATTTTTTCAAATGAAGTGTCTAGATTAGCACAGTAGAGGTGAACAAGATAAAAATTGTTTTACTACCTAAGCCTACACAACTTCAGCAATGGGTTCTATTCCTGAAGGCAGGAACGAACACAGACACCCTCTGTTTGTAACCTCAAAGGGTCTAGAATGAGTCAGGTAAAGTATCTCTGACACACAGCATAAGCAAGAATAAAGTACTGAGAATTTTTTTNAAAAAGTTTCCATGAAGAAACCATATGATAGTATGCAAAGGGAAATAAAGAAATTAATATAAAAAATATTAAATGATTTTTTGGTGATTACAATTGTGAGCAAGAACAAGCCTTTGAGTTCCCTCTGGAACAATTAATAATTGTTTTTGAACCGAGAAACTGATGCCTTGACTTATGTCTTCGGTTTTGTTTATTTGCTTGTTTGTTTTCAGATTATATAATGAAATTATTCCTTCCTTCCCTTTCCTTCCTCCAAACCCTCCCAATTACCCTCACCTTTCTTTGTTTCAAATTCGTGGCCTACTTTTCTTTGATTGTTGTAATCTGGAATAAGACATCCACCATGCTTAGTATGGCTTCAGATACTGACCTAACTGGGCCAAAGAGAAAATGGAAAGAGGACAGACACACAGACACACGTAGAGAAAAGCTGGGATTGGGTGGAATGTGCTCACTATAATGGGAAGGAGCAACTGCAGCCCAGAACATCAGTGCATTTCTTTTGTACATATTCGCGAAGGAGATGAGTTTATTGTACACAGCTGAATCAGGAGGTATGCTTATGATAAACAGCTGAGCAAGAGGGTGGGTTTATTTAACCTTGGTAGTTCAGTGTAGGTGAGGAGGCTGAGGNGATGTCACCCCTGAAGAAGAAGCTGTGGGTGATGAGTGTGTACATGTTGCCATCCCTCTGAGCCTCACCCTAGGGAGGCTTTGCTATTCCCATGGGGCTAAGACACTGGGGTCCTTCACATAGCTGTGCCCATGTCAACAGCATACATTCACTTAGGATTTCATCTGCTCCTCCACATTTCTTCTCTCATAAATAGATCCTGACCACAATTTCTCCTCCCTCCACTCCTTCCTGTCCCCCACCTCCCCTTTTTCCCAGATCTACTCCCCCACACACATCACTTGCATTTTAGAGATTTTTCCTTTAAGTTAATTCACGTGGATATTTATTCATCCATGATGCTGGAGTAGTTGTTTATTCTATTAGATTGGGAGGTGCATTGTTCATGCTTCAGCTGCCCTTTTGAAAAAATAGCCAAATGAATGGAAGTCTAAAAGTACAAAANAGTAACATGAATTAAAGTAAGCTATAATTTACTCTAACTACTAAGACCCAAATTATCATTTCTATGGTTTACACTTATTACAGATTCCCCAGTAGCACTCTATGCCCCACATTTAATGATGAAAGAATGGAAATTTTTAATAATTTTTCATTTCTAAATATCTGTGAATAGGAAAGAGTAACATGGGGGANTATACACACACACATTTTTTGAAATATTAAAAAGCCCAAATATATTACCATGTCTGAAAACATTCTGACATTGAAAATGTAATATAAAAGAAAAATTTTCAAGAAAAAAAACGAGGTGTTTGGTAGATGAAGGTGTGAAATCTGCTCAGTTGACTGTGCTTTGTAAACGTTTACATTATCCTGAGGCAAGTCATACTTATGGACTTCCTGCATGCTGTGTAACTTTACCCTGAGTTGTGTAAGCGTCATTCCTCATACAGATGTTGTGCAAGTGGTGTAAGGCATGTGTTCCTGACAACCTCGACAATTCCTTCTCAACAGTTCTTACAGAAAGGGCAAGGCTACATGACAGCCCCAGATGGTCTGTAAGTAAAGAGCAGAAAAAGTTCCATAATTGATTTGCTGTTTGTTGAGATACCCTAAATGTTCAGCTTCAACTTTTACCTAATCCATCCATTCCACCTTTGTTATGTTTCGCCCTTTAAAAAAAAAGGAAATCCCAACTGGGGTT
>LZPO01056086.1:15218-34573 GCA_001675575.1 Neotoma lepida
GGGAGGAGGGAGGAGAGGGGGATCTGAGGTTGGTATGTAAAAGGAGTGGAAGATCTTTTTAACATAAAAATAAATAAATTAATTAATAAAAAAAGAAAAGAAAATACCTCACAGATATGCCCACAGGTCAGTCTGATGGAGGAAATTGCTCAGTTGAGGTTTCTTCTTCCCAGGTGACTCAAGTTTGTGTCAAGTTGGCAAAAACTAAGCACTCACTCTCTCTTTTCATCTCCAATCTTATTAATTTTATGTCCCTCTTTTTGTTGATTTGGCTAATGGTTTGTCAATCCTGTTTATATTCTCAAAGAACTGATTTTTATTTCCGTTAATTACTTGTATTGATTTTTTCATTTCTATCTCATTGATTTCTAGTTGNTCTTTTAATAATTATATGTATTTATTTTATGTGTATGAATATTTTTCCTGCATGTATATGTACAACATGTTTGCCCCTATAAGTAAGAAGAGGGCATTAAATCCTCTGGAACTGGAGTTATGGATGATTTTATGCTACCGTGAAGGTGCTGNNAACTGAACCTATGAGATTTTGAACTCTTTCTCCAGTACATACGCTGGTGCTCTCTCATTATTCTAGGTTTTCAGTATTAAGACGTTATAGTGGGTTTTGTGTCATATATTTTGTGTGGGTTTTTTTTCTGTTGTGCTTTGTGCATCTGTTGGGATGTGTGTGTTTTCCATTTAAAATACCTTTCCCATTTGTCCAATCTTTGGTCTGTTTGTTGTATGTGAGTTCTCCTGATGAGCTATCTTCACTTGGAATTGCATTCTCTACTGCTTTTTATTGTAAATGCAGCTAATGATTGTTGATTCTCCCCAATAATTTCCCAGCAGTCCATGCTAACTTACAGTGAAAGACACTTGTGCATTTTGCTTTCATCCACCATAAACCTTGTAGACAGTGGCACTTGAATACTAATTAGGGAATATGCAGTTTGTAGTATTTACAGATCTAATGTTATTGATACTTAAGTAGTAAAATGGGACAATGTAGGATAACAGAGAGGGAGGAAGGGAGAGAGAGAGAGAGAGAGGGAGAATGTATATGTGTTAAAGGTCTGATATTTAGCAAAGTGATTATTAGATGTGGAAATGTAGAAAATAATCTTTTCTGGGCATAGAAAAAGAAGGGACAGCCTTTCAATCGTATAGTTCTCCTCAGGTCCTCTGGGATTCACACACACACACACTAGAGNGCTTTCTCCTTCTTATCCTATAAGCTTGCCTGTGTTTCTCTGGGACTCCCCCTTCACACACTACCATGTATACATACTCATTCCTACACTATAGGACTCCTGAAGGCTTCTTCAAGATCTCATTATCAAGTGTGGCCAGCCAGCCTGGCTCCTCACAGATCTCACATTTGCATGGCTCAGACTAGATTCCTTCCTACCTTATAAGCTAGCCACTCCCCTGTAATCTCATTTTTCAGTGCTTCCTGGAAGGCCCAGATCTTTCTTAACTCCACAGGCTAATTGATGAGACACCTAGTTTCCCAAGATCTTCTGTCCCCAATCCTTGGTTTACTAGAACTTATTCAGGGTAGACCAACCAATCTTGGAAAGTCACACCAGAAGGAAACAGAGGAGAGGACCACCATTGTGTGTGATGACCCTTCATGTGTGTACTCATACAGTCAATACCTAGCTCTCAGAATAATGCTAGGGATAAAACCAGTAGCCCTCGATTCCAATTCCACAAAAGGAAGCAATATTTCAACTGTCTTACAACTTAATCTTCTCTTGAACATTCTTATGTTCAAGATGATTTGAGCAAAAAGAAAGAAAGATGTAACTAACAAAATACTTCTGACGTTCAAGTCCCAGCACAGAAACAAAAGTAACAGGAAACACAAAGAGAACATCTCTACCCACCAAATTACTAATGCCAAAGTAATAAACCCCAATGAGAATGACCTGTAAGATATTCCAAAGAATTCAAAAGAATGATTATGATTATGTTCAAACAACTTAAAGAGTATATGAATATACTCTAAGAGAACAAAAACAAAGAGCTGAATGGACTAGAAAAGTCAATCCAAGATATGAAAATATAATTTAATGAAGGGAAAGAATTTCTTTTAAAAATACTGAAATGATAAGGGAAATAGAAAACTCAATAATCCAAATTAAAATCTCACTGGGAAGTCTTACCAACTAAATGAATCATTTTAAAAACAGAGTTGGGTATGAAAGACAAAATAGAGAAATTAGATTACCCAGTAAAGATCAACAAGAACTTAAAATAAACACACACACGCACATAAACACAAATAAATATACACATATATATGTATATATATATGTGTGTGCATATGTATATATAGAACATGAGATAGCTTTGTGATAGGATGAAAAGACCTAACCTTCAAATTGTGGGCATAAAAGAATGGAAAAAGAAAACAATCATGGCAAAGACATTGAGAGTACTTTCAAGAAAATATCTCAAACCTAGCAAAAGAGATGACCAGCTAAAATAGGCCTAGAAAACACTAAATAGACAGGATCAGAAAAAACTCCCCAGGACATATTACAGTTAAAACATCAAAAATGTGGAATAAAGAAATGATTCTGAAAATGCAAGAGAAAAGGTCCAATTGCTTATTAAATGGCCCATTAAATAAATACCTAATTCCTGAACAACATTTTTAAGCTAGAAATGTCTGGAAAGATATATTCCAAGTTTGGCAAGACCACAACTTTTCACTCAGATTATTATATTCAGGAAAACTACTAAAATTGAAGGAGAAATAAAAATGTTCTGCAATGAAAACAGATTAAAGGATTTAAAACCACGAGGAGGATACTGGAAGTTATAATTCAGTCTGAGGACAAGGATAAACACACCAATGAGGTCACAAGGATAAAAAACATTTCCAGAACAGATGATCAAAAGAGGTCTAAGAAAACTATACAAAATATGGAGGAAATGATAGTAATTAATACACATATTTCAATAATAATTCAAAATTAATGGAAAACAACATCTATCTTTTTGTTGCCTACAAGAAAAACACCATCAACGATATCTCTCACTTTAGGGTAAAAGGATGGGAAAAAGTTGGAAGAATGCAAATGGAAATAAGAAACTAGCAAGTATAGCTATCCTAATATCTGACAAAATGGACTTCAGAACAAAAATAGAAGAGATAGGAAAGGATATTTCACACCTATTAAGGAAAGTCTATCAACTATCTAAATAGTTATACACAAAACACAGGTACACACAACTTGATAAAAGAAATACTACTAGAACTAAAGCCGCATATTCACACCAAGACAGTGATTATGGGTGACTTTAATATTCTACTCTCATCAATAGGTAATACAGACAAAAACTAAACATAAACACTGGACTTAAATGACATCATAACTCAGATAGATCTAACAGAGTTCTACAAAAAATTATACCCAAATATTATGGAATACATATTTTTACAAGAAACCAATAGAACTTTTTAGAAAATCTATCAAATATTAGGACATAAAATTGAAATAACATTCCATAGTCCAACTGAACACAGTGGAATTATATATATATATATATATATATATGTATGTATATATATATGATACTGTTGATATTTATATATCAACAGTAATAGAAGCTACAGCATGTACACAGCCTATTTGGAGCTAAAGAGCATAGTACTGAGTGATAAGTGGGACAAGAGAGAAATCAACAAAGAAATTTAAAAACTCCCAGAACAAAATGAAAATAAACACGATACAGCAAAGTCTGAGACACAGTGAAAACAGTGTTAAGAAGAAACTTTATGTGCTGTTTACATCAAAAAAAGGTTAAGAGAGCTGAAATTAATAACTTAGAGATATGCCACAAGGCCTTGGAAAAACAATAGCAAACAGCACTTCGAAAGAGTAGATGGGATGAGATAATCAAAATCATGGCTGAAATTTGTGAAAAACATACAGCAATACAACATAAACCAAACAGTGGTTTATGAAAAGAAAATTGGTTCTGTGAAGATCAACAAGATTTATGAACCATTAGCCAAAGTAGATCAAAGAGAGGAAAAAGATCTAAATTAATAAAATTATATGATTCTGTACATAAAAGATACTGAAGATTCCACCAGAAAACTCCTACAACTTATAAACACATTCAGCAAAGGATCAGAAAGAAAAATTAACACAGGAAAATTAGTAGCCTTTTTATAGACAAATGACAAACATACCAAGAAAGAAATTAGGAAAACAATCACATTCACAAAAGCATCCTAGAACGTCTTGAAATAAATTCAACCAAGGCTGTGAAAAACTGTACAATGAAAACTTGAAGACACTGAAGAAAGAAATTAAAAAGAAACTAAAATATGGGAAGCCTTCCATGTTTATGGATAGGTAAAGTTAATATTGTGGAAATGGCCATCTACCAAAAGCAATATACAGATTCAATGAAATTCTCATCAAAATTTTAGAACAGTTTCCCACAGAAATTATAAAACAACCTCAAAATTCATATGGAAATGCAAAAAAGCAAAGGATAGCTTTTTTTTGCAATATAAAGGTATTGCAAAACCCTGATTTCAAGCCATACTACAAAGCTATAGTTTTAAAAAACCCACAAAAAACAAAACAAAATAACAACATCAAAGAAACCCAGTGTGGCACTATCATTAAAACAGACATATGATGAATGAAATAAAATTGAGAACAAAAATATAAACCCATGCACCTATAGCCAATTAATTTTTGTTTTTACGAAGAGGCCAAAGATACACATTAGAGAAACAGAGTTTCTTCAACAAACGGTGCTGGTTAAATGAGAAAGTAACCCATGGAAAAATGAAATTAGAACTGTATTCCCCATCCTGCACAAACTTTACTCCAAATGTATCAAAGACCTTAATATAAGACCTGATACCCTAAGTCTGATGGAGGAGAAAGTAAAGAATATGCAGCAACATTACAGGAACAGGAAAGGCCTTTCTGAACAGGATCTTGGTAGCACAGACATTATGACCATCAATTGATGAATTGGATCTCAGGAAGTTAAAAAGCTTCAATACAGCAAAATTAAGTGAACAGGCAGTCTACAGAATGAGAAAATCTTTACCAGCTATACATCTCATAAAGGGCTAGTACCTAGAGTATACAAAGAACTTAAAAAAGCAAACACTAGGAAAACAATGCNATTAAAAACTTGAGATAGAAACTAACAGGAAAGTTCTCAAAACAAGAAATAAATACCTGAGAAATTTTTTTTTAATTTTTGACCTTTACTGAAAATGCAAATTAAAACTACCTTGGGATTTCATTTTTCTACAATCAGAATGCTAAGGTCAAGTAAATAAATAAACAAAAATAAAACCAAAAAAAATTACAACAAATGTTGGCATGGATGTGGCTAAATGGAAACATTTATTCACTGTTGCTGGGAGTGCAAACTGGTGCAGCCACTATGGAAATAGGTTCTTTAAAAACCTAGAAATGCATCTAGCTATAGCACTCCCGGGCACATTCTCAAAGCACTCTGTAACCTACTACATAGACACTTGCTCATCTATGTTCATCGCTGCCCTATTCACAGTAGCTTGGAAATAAAAATATCTTCAATGTCCATCAACTGATAAATGGACAGTGAAAATGTGGTACATATACACAAAGGGATATCATTTAGCTGTAAAGAAAAGTTAACTTCATAGGCAAGTGGAATGAGTCATAATTAATCATTCTGAGTGAGGCAACCAAGACCCAGAGAGACAAACACTTTGTGTTCTTTTTCATATGTGATGCTAACTTTGAATCTTTAGAAATGTGTGTTAAAATTGAAGTATACACAAAAGGGAGGAAACTAACAGGGGATCATGGGAGGATCTCAGTGAATGAGTAGAATTAAGGTAGTGTGAAGACAAGACAAAATGAGACAGAAACAATGTACACTTTTTTTTCAGAGATAGAGTCTCATTATGCAGCTTTGACTATCCTGGGACTCCCTATGTAGACCAAGAGGCTGTCCTCAAACTCACAGAGATCTGTCTGCCTCTGTGTTCCATGTACTTGGATTAAAGGCATGCACTACCATGCCAGGCACCTGTTTGTCTTAATTAAGCAATTATTAACATAGTGTCTAGTGTATGATATATAATCTGTAAAATAATCCATGAGCCTTAGGTGTGGGAGTTGTATTGTAGATGCATCCCTTGGGACTTGGCTCCATAACTCTTCATTTTGATGGGTTGTGGTTTTCTGCAATAGTCTTCATCTGTTGCAAAAAGGAGTTTCCTCGATGAAGAATGAAACATAAACTTACCTGTGGGTATAAGGTCAAATATTTAGAATGCAGTTAGGAATTATGCTGGTTTAGAAAAGTGGCACTTGCAGATTCTCCTCCAAGGTCCACAATGACTTCACTAGCCCTGGTAGATAGCTAGGTTTCCAGTAACAGACATAACTTCCCCTTGTTGATCAGGTCTTAAGTTCAATTAGAAAGCTTTTGGTTACTGCCAAGGTATGCATGCCACTACTGCACCCTCAGGGATATCATGCCATGCTGGTGGTTGTTGCAGTTCATAGGTGTCATATCTGGATAAGAGAGTTTCTTGGTTCCCTCCTTTGGAAGCTAACATGGAGCCTTCTAATGTCATGAAAACTAGGGCTCAGTTAGCACAGTGCTCACCTCATAAGCATGAGACATAGGTCCAATTCCCCAGAACTCCATTTTAAAAAATGCAGTATGTAGTGGTGTGCACTTGTAATCCCTGGCATGGGCAGGGGAGTGGGGCAGAAACAGGTAGATTCTTGAAGCTCACTGAACAG
Source organism: Neotoma lepida (assembly GCA_001675575.1). Classification (NCBI taxonomy): domain Eukaryota; kingdom Metazoa; phylum Chordata; class Mammalia; order Rodentia; family Cricetidae; genus Neotoma; species Neotoma lepida. Next base: position 22,016 of record LZPO01056086.1, read on the forward strand.
CCAGCATAGACTAATCAGTGAATTGTAGGCCAGTGAGAGGCCCGTTTCTTAAAACCGAGGTGAATGGAACCTGAGTAACACTACTTAAAGTTCTCCTCTTGCCTCCATAAGCATGCACATACATATGATCACACATGGGGACACATGAGCACTTAGGCACACACACACATACACACACGCACGCATACACACACAGATACACACATACACTCACACGCACACACACAAGCACACACATACACACACAACGGAAACGTTAGGAGTTTGACTTCTTTCTAGAAATGCCTCCAAACCTTCCCTTCACAGTCTCCCTCCATCCAAACCAGCCTTGTATGAAGAGGTTCTCTGACCTCTTCTCCACTACTTTACGAAAATCCCGACTACGGACAAAGAAAAAGGCAGATCTTACAGGGAGAAGATTTTATTCCAAATCAAAAATTGTCATAGAATAATGCTTCTGACTCCTCTACTCAATCACTCCTATACAAGGCTGCAAAGCAGACATTTGTAACAGCAAGTCACTTAAGAGATGAGGAAGTGGACTGATCCCTGTGAGGGCAGTAAAATCAGTTTGTTCTCCCTTTATGCACAATATCAGTGGAGGAAAGGAAGAATCTATTTTAAAATTTTGCTTCTAAAATTGTATGCATGAATAATGTATATATCAAACAATTATATAAAGACATTAGTATACTATTCATAGTATACTATGCTCAACTTTGCTTTTTATTCTAAGTCATGGATATTATTCCATAATATTGAACATGCCTATATTGTCAATAATATGACATAAAATAGTACATTTGTAACAGGACTCAATTCTGCCTCTCCTATAAATTTACATTTAATTGATTTCTTTTATTTTGCTAGCAAATATTGCCAATGGACATTGGAGTACTGTGTGTGCAAGTATCTTTAGGATAGCAGCTAGCATTTGAGTTCTCAGCTCCAGTTGATCAATCTTTGTCCCTTCTTTGATTGGAAGCATTCCTAGTACAGAATGTGAAAAGAACACTTCCAGAAGACCAAACTGCTAGATTCACTGAAGAACCTTTTTTTAAATCTGTTCTCAATTGTGAGTCACATTCAAAGATAATCATTTCCTCTTTAGCTCATTGTTATGATCAGTTTTCTAGCTAAACATTTTCAAATGGAGTGCACTGTAGATGTGTTCTTTCTCTTAGCTAGCAGTTGTCAGTATTCCATCATTCTGACACTTCTGTTAGATTATTCCGCTAGTCTCCAGGAGGACAGCCTCGGCATCTACAAAAGGTACCTCAGGAAGTTGTAAAACCTGATCATGTTTCAATTATGAAGAATTCCAAATTCAAAATTAATCTTCCTCAGACTTTAAGAAGTCCCTCCTATCCCCAAAATAAATTTGAAATCAACCTTTCCTTCGTGTCCACCTGCCATCTTTATAAAAGTCAAAACCATATGTGCTTGGACTTTGAAGTACAAGTTTTCCTCTAATGGTATCCTTCACTTAACATTATTATTCTTGGTTCTAAGTTCCCAGTACCCAACTGGAGCAAATTCAAGGGAGGAGTGACAAATACATGTGCAGATGGGTAATGTCGGGGTAACAAATGACCACAGTCTATGAAGTCACAAACACGAAAAATGTCAGCAAGTCGCCCAGATGAAATGGCACACAAATGTGACCATGTACGATGAAAACTTAGGGAAATTTCTGTTTTGAATTACAAAATCATTTTTCCTTAGATGAAATGTTTCTTGGAACAGAGGATCTATTGTTTATATTTCTTAAAAATACACACCACAGCCTTTTAGTGAGTAATTGTGATTAATGTGTAATAATTCAGTTATTTTGAGCAATAAAATAAGTTTTACTTTTCTTTATAAAACACAGGCTTCACTGGACTAAATACATACAAATTCTAAATTACCNCTCATGAAACCTCACCCACTGATATCATTTCTCGAGTCTTTGTGGCAAATGATTCTTGTACCATTTTAATCCAGACATAGCAAAAGTAAAGAGATTTCCCTTTTTAATATGAGCAAAGGGAAGCTTGACAGGTGGAAAAGAATCCCATGGAAAGAAATTTCATCAAATAAAAAGGAGACCATTTTGAGGGATAAATGATATGGCTCTTGGGCTGTTAAATATAAAGCCCAGATGGAAAGGAAATCAAAAGACAAGCAGCCCCATTTTTCAGTCACACATCACAAAGGAAAACACCAGTGCTTCAAAGTCTACCAGCCTGGTACCTTGTTCTCTGAACACCAACCATAGTCGTCAGCAGGTAAGAGAATCCTAGGGTATTTGTGTAGACTGAAACATGTTCCTCCATGTTCATCATTCCTAAGGTATCTAGACTGTGCCTATATCCTTAACTGTACATTAAATATGCTTATACAAACACCACTGTGGTCTCTGGTTCTCAAATATTTAGGCCAATAGATTGTATGAGGAATTTCTTTGGGACAATTTTCTAAAATCTGTGTAATAATCCCTAGATAGAAAAAGCACCGATGGAATGAGTCTAGTGGATAGCACATCAGTCAGAGTGCCAAAGCACATGATGTAATTTAATGGTGGCTCTGCCCAAGGCACCTCAGTGGTACGCTACCTGCCTTAATAAACCCTGTGCCAGCAGCTTTTCTTCAGGAGCAGGTCCTTCCTGCAAGTCTCCTGGGTATGCCAATGGAGCAAAATCTAGTGACTCCATACCCAGGTAGGGCATTCATCCACGTGGCCATGAGAAATTTACCAGCTCTTTCTGTGGTGTGGTATATCTCATGGTAGATTGTGTGTCTTTCATGCACAAGGATTTGAGTTTGCTTCACAGATGGTCCTATAGGAGCAAATAAAGTTTATAGGAGCAAATAAGTTCACAACCCTAAGTATTCTGGGCACTTCATATTTTCATCCTGCCTTCCCTAATCACAGGGTCACAACTGATCTCTGTAGTATATACATNGTGTTGCCTTTCCCTTGTCCATGTTGAGAAATATTCAATCATCTCTATGTATTAAGTGTTTCTATCCATTGACTCACTTACTTGAAGATATTGTAAGTACATAATCTGTATACACATTTGGGTAATTATGAATGATGCNGCTTGTTTTGGTTTGGAAATGACCCTCAAAATCTCCTGTGTTAAGTAAAGCCTTTGTCTATGGTTGATGCAACAATGAGGAGGTGATGAAACCTTCAGTGGGACCAAGTAAAGGGGAGTTACATTTTTTAGGAATAAAAGTTTGCAAGAGAACTTGGTCCTTCCTCTCTCCTGCTCTCTATCTTGGCCCTAGCTGCCATCGGTCTTTGGTGAGCAGCTTTGTTCTGCTGTGTGCTTCACCACAGGCCCCAAAGCAACAAGACCAACCAACTATAGACTCAAAACTCTAAAACTGGGTCAAAATAGAGATTTCTTCCTTTAAGGTGATTAACTTGTGTATATTGTCAAAAATAATTGTATAGCTGTTGGGAATATAGTAGGAGTGTTTTATTTGGAGAACAAAAATAAAACAAACAAAACCATATAATATCTTTCCAACTGGCTACAGCATTTTGTATTCCCATTTGCAATGTATGATGGCTCCTTTAGTTCCAAACCCTTGTCAGCAGTTGGAGTCGGTACCATTTCCAGCTTCACCCTTCCGATAACTGTGAGGTGGTGAATTCTCATTTTAACTCACAATGTCCTAGTTATATATGATGCTGTGGATCTTCCCAAGGTCTTCTCTGCCATATGTGTATCTTCCTGGGTGTGGGATCTTTTGCTCATTTCTGATTCTTCTTTCAAGTCACACATCTAACTGTGTTATGAATGAATTATTGACCCTTTTGTTGAGTTTGGGGAGTTCTCTGTATATTTCAGATCAAAGTCCTTTATCAGATATCTTTCATAAAGTAAGAAATTTGAATTTTAATGATCTAGTACAATTTCTACATCTTTTCTTTCACAGGTGGCACTTAAGAGATTGTCCCAAAACCACATTAGATCTAGTTCAATGGTCATTTTGTTTGTTTGTTTGTTTTTCGAGACAGGGTTTCTCTGTGTAGCTTTGCGCCTTTCCTGGAACTCACTTGGTAGCCCAGGCTGGCCTCGAACTCACGAGATCCGCCTGCCTCTGCCTCCCGAGTGCTGGGATTAAAGGCGTGCGCCACTACTGTCCGGCCTCAATGGTCATTTTTAATTGACTTTTATGCAAAGCATAATATCACTGTTTGGTTAATGATTTGCATGTGGAAGCTAATGTGGTGAAATACAATTTATTCAAAGGCCTGCGTGTTCGCCATTCTAGTGCTTTTGTTCCTTTGTCAAAGATTATTTTCTTTGTTCATATTACTTTATTTGTCCTACACCATTATTCTATTAATATCTACTACAATACAATTCAGTCTTAATTGTTTTTAACTTTATACCAATTTTGATCTTTAGAAATTTGACTATTTTTTTCCACAATTTTGTCTTGACTCTTCTGAGGCATCTTTTAATTCTGAGATTGAATTGAGCATGTAGAAGCAATCCTTCTGATTTCATGTTTTGAAAATGATTGTTAAAAACTAGATTTCAAGAAAATAAATAACCTAATTTAAAAATTGGGTACAGATCTAAACAGAGACTTCTCAAAAGAGGAAGCTTCAGGCTGAGAAACACCAGAAATGTTCAACACCCTTTGTAATCAGGGAAATGCAAATCAAAACTATTGAGATTTCATCTTACACCTATCAGGATGGCTACGATCACTAATACAAGTGACAGCTCATGCTGGTGAGGATGTGGAACAGGGGTAACACTCACCCATTGCTTGTGGAAGTGCAAACATGTACAGTCACTAAGGAAGTCAGTGCTGTGATTTCTCAGGAAGATGGGAATCAATCTACCTCAGAATCCAACTATACTTCTCTTGGGCATATACCCAAAGAACACTTCATCTTATGGTAAAGAAACTTCCTCAACCATGTTCATTGTTACTTTATTCATAATAGCCAGTAATTGGAAACAATGTAGATGTCCTTCAACAGTAGAATGGATAAAGAAAATGTAGTAAATTTACACAATGGAGCATTATTCAGCTGTTTATAAAAAAAGTAAAGAAAAAAGAAAGGAAGGAAAGAAGAAAACAAGAAAGAAAGAAAGAAAGAAAGAAAGAAAGAAAGAAAGAAAGAAAGAAAGAAAGAAAGAAAGAAAAGAAAGAAAGAAAAGAAAAGAAAAGAAAAGAAAAGAAAAGAAAAGAAAAGAAAAGAAAAGAAAAAAGAAAGAAAGCAAAGAAAAGGAAAGGAAAGGAAAGAGGAAAGACAGTCATGAAATTTGCAGGTCAATGGATGTAACTAGAAAAAAATCATCCTGAATGAGGTAACCCAAACTCAGAAAGACAAATGTGGTGTATATTCACTTATATATGAATATTAGCTTTTAAGTCAATTATAACCACTCTACAAGTCATAAAACTACAGATGTTAGGTGTAGAGTAAGGGACTGAGGGGGGGTCACATATAGAGCTCCCCAGGAAAGAACAATAGATTGTATAGTTATAGATGTATGGGGGGCTGAAATGGGAGTATCAAGTGATGAGGGGTAGAAAAAAGGGGGAAGGGAGGAAATATGGTGAGACATAGCTAAAATTAAGGGTCATTTGAGGGCTGTATGGAAACTTAGTACAGTAGACACTTCCATATGTATATGAAGGTGATCTAAATGAAATCATTAAATAATGGTGGAGACAGAGCCCCAACTGGCCATTTCTTATCACGAAATAAAGCTTCCAGTACTGGAATTAGGTTACATTTAGTTGAATTGTTAGACAATTGATCTCAAGGGAACACCCAAACAGCACAGGATGTTGCTAAGACTAAAGGTTGCTTTCCATAAATTGGGGACAAGGCCCCATCGCTGAAGAAAACAATTACATAACTCATTGAACATGGAGAAGTTGAGCAGGTGCCTAAACAGAACCTTCACTCTGACATGCTAGCTTCTTTGTTACAGAAATTAATTCTACACCTACCATAAGAGAAATGTACACACCAACTCAGCCACAATCCCTTCAATCTACAATGGCATCCTGCCTACAAGATATGCTAGCGTAATGGTGGCACAATGCTTGTGGGAGTGGCCAAGCAATATCTGATTTGACTTAAGGCCCAAGATAGAACCTATACCTGACATTGCTTAGGTGACTAAGAAGCTAAGACTAGATAGACCAGGGACCTAGGGTAAAACCAAATATTGTTCTTAAAAAAATACAATAGCAATAAATGATATTCTGCTATACTCATAGGTCTGTGCCTTTCTCAGCCTTCATCAGAGATGCTTCCTCCTGAAGCAGATGGAAACAAATGCAGTTATCCACAGTCAGACATTGTGCAGAAAGTGAGAGATCACTCAGACATCAAATACCTCAATCAGTGCTCAGAATCACTGAAGAAGAGGTGGAAAGAGTGTAAGAGCCAGGGTAAATGGAGATACACACACACACACACACACACACACACACACACACACACACACCAAACAAACACCAACAAAAAAGGACCTTTAAATTNACATGTTCAATGCACACATGAACTCAGAGAGACTGGGCAGCATGCACAGGACCTGCAGGGGCCTGCATCAGTTGAGGTCCTAGAGTTGAAAGAAGTGGACACAATCTCCGTCCCTAACCCAGAAGCGATGTCCATTTAATAACCACTTGCAAATGAAAATTTAGTTTTGTCCAAGAGAGTCTCACTGGGGAAGCAAACTACTCTTAAGGGTAGGCTGCATGCCCAACAGTAGATGGCCATCTGAAAACCAACTCAACAACAGCATTGGAAGTTCCTTGTCTCATAATGACATATCAGGGCTTTTTAAAAATCATTTTATTATTTTTTATTTTCCTTCTATTTTATTTGTATTTTTNATTCTCTCTTTTTATCCTACAGGTTTTTTTCATGTTTATTATGGGTTCCAGTTTAGTGTTTTTATGAGATTCCTCAATGTCCAAAAAAGCAAGTCTCTGTTTCTTGTGCCTTTTCTTGGATTCTTTTTCTTCTGCTTGTTTGTTCTGTACAATTCTGATGTGTTATTTTTGTTTAATGCCATATTTTATTTTATGTTATTTTATTTTATTGTTATGCCATAGAAGTCTGTTTTTTATTCTAATGAGCCACAAAAGGGGGTGTTTATCAGGATGGGGGGGATGGGGAGGAGCTGGGAGAGTAGAGGGAGGGAAAATCACAATGAGGCTATATTATGTGAGAAAAAAGTCTATTTTCCGATAAAGGTGGAAAAAAGAAGGTGATTGTAAAGAACTAATAAAATTTTTTTTCTTAAATATTCAGTGGAATTCACTGGGAGACCTTTGAAGGTCTGGAACATTCTGTATGGGAATGCATTATCCAGGGATTCCAGTTCTTTGATAGCTATAGTCCTAACTGAATTATCTACTTTCTACTTGTTTGGGTTTTGTAGATTCTTTCAAGACATTCCTCTATTTGATTTAAACTATCAATTTTGTGGGCAGAGAATTTTCTAATCCTATTCTTGTACTATATACTCTTCATATCTGTGCNGCCTGTAATTACATCCCCTCTTTCACTTTTGATATTAGTAGTATTACATGCTTTATTTTTAGTCACCCTGTTAAAGACTAAGAAACCTCACTGGTCTTTTTGTAGAATCAGCATTTGTTGCTCATTCTCCATTGGTTCCCTATCCCAATTACAGTGATTTATGCTGTTGTTATTTTTTAACTTTTCTCTAATGTCTTTGAATTTAATTTTTTATTTTGTTCACTAATTTCCTAAAATTAGTTTATTGCTACTAGATCTTTCCTCTTTTCTCCTTTATGTACTCAATGCTAGAAACTTACCTCAGTAAAATATTTTTATTTTCTCTTGCAATTTCTTTTTTGAATTATACTATTTAGAAGTATGTTATTCAGTATTCAGGTACTGGACATTTTTCCAACTACCTTTCCATTATTAATTTCTAACATAATGTAGCTATATTTTGAGACCATTTATTATTATCCTTTCTGTTGTTTCAGTTATATAAAGATCTGTTTGATGGCACCAAATGTGGCCTTCCTGGGAAGTGTCCCATGTGAATTTGTTAACTGGCACATCCCATCATTTGCTAGCCTAGGCTACATCTTTTGATTATACCTATTGCCGGGTGGTTCATTTGAAATAATCTCTATTCTTACTTTTGTCTGTTAGACATGTCCATTTCTAAAGCAGAGATACTGATGTCTACCTCTTTAAAAAATGGATTACTCTATATGTCCTCATGGTTCTACCAGTTTGGCTTCATATGTTTTGGTGTGCATTACATTAAGAATTGCTATGTTTTCTTAGATAATCTACTCCATTGTTCCTAACTGACCTTGATAATTCATTTTATTTTTAAGTCTGCTCTGTCTGATATTAGTAAAGCAACTCCAGCTTTCTTCTGACTAATGTTTGTGATGTTCCTTTATGATTCTTAGGTCCCTTACATGCGATGTACATTTGCATTGTATTTTCTAAACCTTCCTGACAACCCATCTATTAAATTTGTCTTTTAACATTCAGATAAGTGGCTATTAAAATGAGTAGTGAAATATTTGTATTAATATCTATTATGTTCATTGTTGTTTCTCATTAATGGACTTCTCTTTGTTCACACTTTATTTTACAACACTATTCTTGTTTTGTGATTTTGATTGAGCAATTTTTATGATTCAATTTTCTTTTTGCTAGCACATCAATTATGGTCTTTCACAGTGCCTGCCCCAGCATCTTTTATACACATTGACAACTATTCCAAATCTAATTACAAATTCATCATATCATTTAATGAGCATTGCAAATGATTTATAACCAAATAGATTTTATTCTTTCCTCTCATTCTTTTAGTCATTGATGTCATCGCTTACCTTAAGCATGAATGAGCATAATTAATGAATAAGCATAGTTAATCAAGTTCATTCATGTTACCATTTTTGAATAAATTTGGCTTTTTACTTTATCTTTGAACCTACTAGCTGAATTAAGAACAAGATTTTTATTTTTATTTACTCAAATATTCCTTTCTTGATATATTTCCTTTTTGTAGCTATAAGTTGCTACCCTATACAAATTTCCTTCCCTTTAGTGAACTTTTTCAATATTTATTGCAAAGCAGCTTTCTGGCCATGCATTTCCTCAATTTTTGTTTGTCTAAAAAGATTGTTTCTCCTCCATGTTTAAAGAAGTAGTTCACAGGAACCAGAATTCTGAGTCATTGGACTTATCTCTTAACACTACACATATCACTCCACCTTTTTCTTTTTATAATCAAGAGAAAATAATCTTTACTTTTGCTTCTCTGTGGAAGTGTTTGTCATCTTCTTTGGGGATTTTCTCTTTATCTTTGATTTCCTGCAGTTTAAATACTACGAATCTAAGCGTAGGGCCTGGGGAATTGGAGGGTTTTTCAGACATTTATCCTGCCTGATATTCTCTGGGATCTTAGCTCTGTAGTTTGAAGCTTAGCATTCATTTGGAAAGTTTTTCCAGTCACTTTTGTTTCAAATGTATCCCCTGTTCCTTTCTCCTCTCTGATCTTCTCACACTACCCATGCAGCTGTCCCATAGTTTTTACAGCCTATGCTTAATTTTACTCCAGTTTTTTTCTATTCTTTTCTTTTCAGCTTTGGGAGTTTCTGTTGATCTGTCTCCAAACTCAAAGATTCTGTTCTCTGCCATGCTCGGTCTAAGGATCCCATCAGAAGTGTTCTTTCATGGTGTTGTGATGTCTAACACATTTTGTTGTTACTTGTTTGCTGTTCCTTTGTAGTATTTTTTTTTCTCTGTGGTTACATTACTACTTGTTCTTGTAACTTGTTTGCCATAATAATTAGAGGGCTAGGCTTGGGACCCATATCCTGATAACCACACTTGAAAGGGCTTAGCCATTTCAACATCCCTCCTCTGTGACTCTGGTACTGTTGCTTTCACAGCTTCCCCTACACTATAGTTTTTGATGATTCGTGTGTTTTATAAATTGTCCTTAATAGTTTTATATGATAAACTGTGTAAGAGGATCTTTAAAAACTGTCTTTTATTGAGCCATATGCAAATGGGAAACATTCTACCATCCTATAGCTAGGTTAGTCTTGATGAGTTTGTGCTTTGACTCTGAGCTTCACGGGTCCATTCCAGTGTCTTCACCTCAGTGGGACAGGAGTGCTCAAGGCTGTAGAGTCTGACATTTCTCTTCCCTTAGCAGAACTGGTCTGTGTAAAGCATTTCTTTTGAGCACAAACCTTGTGAGTGATAATTTTCAATATTCTGGTCTATTTCACAGTGTCAAGTTTCTCCTCCCCTCCCAAAGTCAAGGGCTCTGCCCTTGTTCTTGCCACCATTTCTCAGCCTTGGCTTCCAACACAGTATAGTCACAGAATCAGAAAATCCTGTTTCCTGATCTCACCCACAGAGAATCTTCCTTCGTAGGGCTGTATCACCAGCTTGAAACCAGGGTTTTCCAAGCTCCAAATGATTTCACAAAATGCACATCTATCCCTTTATTCAACTGTAGTTCCACAAAATTACCAGCTAGTTTACATCAATAAAAGACTCCATCACCTCTCTTCTTCCTTTATAAATTGTAAAGTTTCTTTGAATTTTGGCTTAAATTCCACTCAAAACTTATTTGACATTGCACTTAGTGTTCAATATTGGTCATTTTATCCAAATGAATATGTTTTATTCTCCAAGACAGATTGTGTATTCTTTTTCTACATGGGGCCTTATATAAGGCCACAACCACCACTTTAGTACATCAGCATAGTCTCTAACTACATTCCAAGTATTTGTCCTTATATCCACAGATAGGCGTAGTCCTCCCTGCTCATCAAGGAACCTTCTCTTTAGAACAAAGGAAGACCATTACAGAAAACTACCACCAATCAAAATGCAGAGTTGTGGAGCCCAGTCCCAAAGGATACATCTACAATACAAGTCCTGCACCTAAGGCTCAGGAATCACTTGAGAAGAGGATGCAGAAGACTTAAGAGCCTATGGAGCACAGAGATTGATGTGAGACTGTGTCTCCTAGGAATGGGAGAAGTTGTTGTAATGTCTCCAGCTGCCTAAACATGAGCTGAACAAGGACAACAACAGGTATGCTAAAGTGGACAGGGGAAATCCCAGAAGGTCTGAGCCTTACACAAAGATGACAGGTAACTAAGGAATTCTCAGAAGAGGAGAAATAGTCTTCCCTGCAGAGGAATTCAACAATTAGTTATCCAGTACACAATGGTCAGCCCTGAAAACATATAAAAAATAACATTAGACAAACTGAACAGGCTGTATTTATGCTTTAGGAATATGTGTGTGTTATACATTATATAATATATATTGTGTGTATGTGCATATGCATATAGAGATTTAACAATAATTCATGAAAAAGAGGCCATGAATTTGAAAGAGAGCAAGGAGGGGTATGTAGGAGGTCTTAGAGGGAGGAAAGGGAAGGGGAAAATTGTAATTATATTATGTTCTCAAAAAAATAAGAGAAATCATTTAAAATTTATTTCCATTTTTAGTGNACAAATAATTATCTGTATTTACTGGATAAAATATAATGTTGTTATATATGCACACTCTGTTAAATGATTAAATAGAGCATATTTACATATTCATGGCCTCTCATAATCAACTCTTCTTTACAGTGAGAATGCTTAAAATCAACACTGTCAACAGATCTCTCAATTCTGACAGGACAAGGACTGAAATAAGAGCCTGCAACACTCTTCCAATTCCCAAAATGATAAAAATATGTCTAACAATTTAAAGAAACATGATAAAAGAGTACACATAATTTGAAGGTCATGAATTTGAAGGAGCAATGAGGGGTACATGAGAATATTTGGAGGAAGTCAAAGAAAGGGGATTATGGACATCACAACAAAGAAAATACATAGTGTCTTTCAGGATTATGATACTACTTTAGTCACTGTTTTATTGCTGTGAAGAGACATCATGACCAAGGCAACTCATAAAATAAAGCATTTATTTCAGTGCTTGCTTTCAGTTTCAGGTTAGTCCATGACCATCATGACAAGAAGCAGACAGGCATGTTTATGGAGCAGTAGCTGAGGTGAATAACCTCATCTACAGGCAGCAGAAGAAGAGAGAGGGAATGGGGAAAGTATAAGGAGAAGGAGAGGAAGAGGGAGAGAGAGAGAGACTGGGACTGAAGAGGGCTTTTGAGACCTCAAAGGCCAACAACAGTGACACATTTCCTACAACAAGGCTGTGTCTACTACAACCAGACCACGTCTCCTAATCCCTCTAATCCTTTCAAACGGTGCTGTTCTCTCAGATGACCATTAAAATATATGAGTTTATGGGGACCATTCTCATTCAAACTAGCACAGATGCTATCTCTAAACATTTCCTATTGAGTAAAAATAAAAATATGTGTCATTTTAGGAAGAATCATTTCTAAATTATATATGCTTTGCAGAAAATGCTGACTAACAGTAAATCATTATATGACTGCTAACATCTAATGAATACTTTCATCACCCTAAGCATATTTATTAGAAATTTTTCAATTGCTAAATTAATTATAT
>LZPO01056089.1:15102-26959 GCA_001675575.1 Neotoma lepida
GAAGTCATTTTTACCCAGGTTAAAATGGTAGCTCCTACATTTACCAGCTATGTGATTATTTTGCCAGCAGAGTTGACTAGAACTTGCTGGAAGGGACTCACCAGCTCATAACTAGGAGATGCTTCAAAGCCAAAGTAGCTTGCATTTTCCTGCATTTATGCAATATAGAACCAGGAAAGAACCCTGAAGATCAAAACCCACAGCTATTTACATCAATATGGTGACTTCTGATTTGAACATGAATCTGACTTCTAAGTATAATGGTANTGAATGATAATTGGATGCTTGCCAAGATTCAGAGGACCCTCCTTCACTCAGTGCCTGTCAGATCACATCCTTAGACTATNTCTGCTTCTGGTGACCATTTGAGAGAGTTGGAGGGANTGCTGGTTGTTATGAACAGGGAGACCAAGGGCTAACAAGGAGAGGAATCTGTAAGTCACATCCTGTGAAGACAGAATAAGAGAAATGGAGCTGTTTGGTGAGAAGAGAGTACTGCCGGAGTTTATTAGGTCCGTGATTAATGTCTTTTGTGAGCNTACAGTGCTATAGTCAGAATCAGAAGTCTACAGCTTCAAAAGGGCTTAGACTGGACCTCAATGTAGAGTGAAGCTGTAGCATGCAAGAGGCTTTAGGTTCTATCCCTAGTACTGGAAAATAAATAATAAATAAAAACATTGCTAAAACTAAAAGAGAAAGAAAAACAGACACTGAATCTAACTTCAGCCGTGTGTAACGACCACAGAGAAAGGACCCTGGCATTTGTCGTTATGTGAGAAGTGGCTTAGTCACTTTGAGAANTTCAGTCTTTCAAATACATGTAAACATTCTTATGTCTGTTTTCAATTTGGCCCACCCAATCTCTTTGCTGAGAAATATGTGCCTCTTTGNCCAAATGCAACATACTTTCCGGAAGGTCCTCAGGTCTGTAATCCTTGCATATTGCCACAGTTTCCAGGCATGGTTAACTGTTCTGAGCCCTCTCCCTACACTCCTGCTTTGTTCTCTTTTTGCACCTTCCTCAAAGTAGCCATTGANTATAGAAACTTAGCCAATGAGAATCAGCCATTCCCCTGGCATTAGCCAAAGGGTGGATGCCATGGTGGTCAGGNATGCTTGCTNTCTGCCNTTTGGTTACCATACACCTTGCTGTATGGAAGCAAAGCTTGCCTTGTGGAGATACTAAATATGAATGGTTATCTGTTGACCTCTGACCCCAGTCTTCTCTATATAACAATTGCTTACTCAGCTCCTTTTCTCAGATTAATTCACTGACTTAAGCCTCAATAATTCCATATGAAGATATAAAGATTATAGTGAGATAGTACACACATAAGACACAGGTAGGGTACCTGANGCACNCTCNTTAATTGCTAACTCTGGTTCTTGTTCCTGTTAGTCATTAAGATGATAATATAGGGGAAGGGATATAACTCAGTTTGTAGACTGCTTGAGTGGAATACACGAAGACCTGCATTTGATCTCCTGCACTGTGTAAACGGAGGGGTGTACACCTGAATCTCAGCACGTGGGAGGTGGAGGCAGAAGGGCTAGGAGNTCAAGGTCATCTTCAGCTACACATCCAGCTAGAGTCTAGCCTGGGCTATANGAGATCACAAAAGACTACATAATTTAATGAAAGTCCGGATGTTTCAGGAGCTATCAAAGTAATTGCTCCCAGGTGTTATAAACAAAGGTAGGAAACAAAGATTCTAGAAGGGACTGGAACATGAGGATGGGATGGGTTTATAAAGTACATCTCTGCATCTTTCTCCAGGTGTCTGCTCTCTCTGGTGCTAGTTCCTTCCTTCTTTTTTTCTGTCCTATTGTCCTTGTCCCCAAGTCCTACCTAGGCAACTGCTGTCTTAGCAGTCTTAGCAGTCTTCTCACACTATAACCACCTAAAATTACTCAAACACAAACCTGTGTAACTTTTTAATAAGCTACTACTTTGTGCCATATTAAAAATGACTGATCAGAGGGCTTTTGGTTAAAGTCTCCTTGGCATTATGGCCTCTGATTCTTGTTTTCTGCTGATTTGTCAGAGCTATAATAGTGTCAGATTCTGAGTATGGGATAGATAGGTTGATGNATAGACAGATGAATGGATGTGTGGGTGGGTTGGAGGATGTCTGGATGNGAGGTTGGGGGACCGAATGGAAGGATGGATGGGTAATAGATGGTTGGGAGGATGAGTGGACAAATGTGTGAGTGAGTAGGAGGATGGATGGATAGATGGATGGATGGATGGATGAGAAGGATACAGACAAATGGATAAATGAATTTACAGACATGGATGGATAGATACAGGGATAAATGGATGGATGGATAGATGGATTTGATGGAGAAGTCTGCACAGGGATAGCACTCCANATGCAGGAACATCTCAGCCATTTCATTCAACAGCTGACTCTGCTTTTGGGATCCCTGCCAGTGGCTGCACAGCCTCTACTCTTACTTCCTGCAGCCAGCAGCTCTTTGCATCTTCAGGCAACACAGATTCTCTTCAGACAAGCCTTTTAACATGGACTTACNAAAATCTTATGTGGTGTAATAGAGATTTCTGCAAGCACGCTCTTTAAATAAAGGCAATTACAATTCGAGGGGAGCTTTTCACCAGAGCTCACAAAGAAAAACCAGGTTAATTTTGTGCTTCACTAATTCAAGATTCTTTAGCTGTGTAGTTGTGAGGGAGACAGCATGACAGANGTGTTCAGGATTTTCATGTTTCATTAAGAAGTAGATTTTGCACATCAGTAGTTATGTGGGAGAGGAGATATACACTATGCTAGGACTAAATATCTAGCAGTCACACTTTTTGAATATAAAAAGGCTGCACAACTACATTTATTTTCATTTTAAGAAATGCTATCGAGGCGAATTATTGTCTCTTTAGTTCCACGGCTCTTCTAAGTTAAACTTGGAGAACCANGAATCCATTTACTTGAATCCAGTATTAAAAAGGATATGATTCTAAGCAGCAATTAAGACTTAAATGCCATCATTTAATTTCTCCCTGGAAAGCATTTGTTTGCCGTCCTATGACTGAGACGTTAAATTGGCCACATCTGGAGACAAACCAAAGACAATGCTGTATCAAACCTCATTTCCAGAGGGCACATCTGCTTCCAGAAGGAAAAAAAAATACAAAAGAAAAAAAAAGGCAGCCAAAGAGAAATCAAGTACACATAACAAATGTGAGGGGGCGGGTGATAAGCTGTTACCATGGAGAGCTGCAGGATTAATTTGCACCCCACTTGTAGGTATGGCCCTGTCTTGTTATGATGGCTCTTGACTGAACTAAGAATTCTACAGAGAGATGAAATTTCCTGCCAGAACTGTAGGTCACTCTGTGTCACTTTTGTGAACATGTTGTTACCTTACCATCAACCTGTCCCTCTAAGACCTTCACAGCACTCATGAGGAAAGCCTAGAAGCCATCTATATGGGACATAAGCCTGTCCTGCTCTTGTGGCTACCACTGAGTGGACCAGGCTAGACACTGGCTGACAGTGGCCAGTTAAATTTTCTTGCTCAGGTCCCCAGCTTTGAGATCTAGTTCAAGTTGATATGCTTGCTTCAATTTAGTGCCTGGGAACTTTGTAGCTTCGGGGACGTTTTGTTTGGTCAAGGACTCAGGGAAGCAGGTAAGAGTAAAAGATGGAAAAAGATGGCCACACAGACCCAAGAGGATTTCTGCTAGAATTGTTAGGGTCAGAGCCTGGGCCCTAGTTGATGAGCCAGGCTGGTCCATCCATCCTTAGCGNGCTAAATAGAGAGACGAATCACAGTGAAAACAAGAGAAAAGAGATGTATTTAATGTGGCCACTTTGAAATGAGGAAGAAAGAGGTCTAGTTATTCCAAGTCCATCCCTGGGGTCCTGACATAGTTTATGTTTTGATAGAGGGCAAAAGACATGCGTAGCTGAGCAGTACTGGTCAAGGTATGGTCCTGCCCATCACTTCCTCATCATTGTCTTAGATCCAGTCTCTCTTGCAAGGTGGTCTGACCACTTGTCAGAACAGTGTGAAATCTTGTCCTGGAGGGCAAGCTCCCACTCTGGCAGTACCAGGCTTCAGGGGGAAATTCCTATTTCTCTGTTTGAAAAGGTTTNGTATTTTGTCTATTAATGATTTTCCAAATCTTCAAATCAAGGGCCCTTCTTCAAGCTTTCTACACTAGGTAGAAACAATGGAATGGAGAAAACACACCACCATATTGTTCTCTTACCACTGCCCCCTACACTATACCCAACTGGTGTTCTGTAGAGAAATAAAACACAGAGGAACCAGATGGCCTTGGGGCCTGAAGACAAAACCACTTCCAGTAAGCCGCACGCATCAGTGATAGCATTTCAGTGTTCGCTAAAATGGTCATGTCCCGCTAATAAATGGCTGTGTCTGTGCTTTTTAAACTGGTGGGAGAAGTTTCTCTCTTAATTAGATGACAGCTCCTCCATAACCCAGAAGAATTGAATTATATTAACTTCATATTATTAGTAAAATTAATGAGTCATTGATTAATTTCCTGTCCTTCTCTGGAATCAGTAAAGAGGCAAGAAGGAGATTACATGGGTCAGGATGTCTGAAAAGATGGAATCTATATCCATATCCCTGGCAGTACCACAACAATAGCATCTGAGACGAATCAACAGGGCAGAGTGAAAGTCCACAGTCCACAAGTGGCTGCCCAACACTGTGTCCTAATGTCTCTTCCTTCAACACGCTTTCTCTGCTTCGCCGGCCTCAAGCTGAGGAGGAGTTTGTCTTTCTGTTGCTGAAATTGTGTGTGGAAGTCACTCACTTCAATCTCCCTACCTTATACATCTTTATTCTGTAACAACAGAAAATACAAGCAAATTAAAAACTCAGTAACTCTTTCTAGCTTAATCGGAGAAGTGATTCTGCTGCCCTCACAGCTTATGAGAGCTCCTGCCTCCATGGCCAGTGTGGAGAGGTGAGAGCCAGCTAGCATCTGTGGGGGCATGCAGGCATGGGTCCACTGATGCAAGTTATACCTGTAATAGTTGCACTGGTGCTTCAAGGGAATGCTGAGGGAAAATCACNCAGAGCTCAGGGGAGGGGATAGATGGTTAGAAACTGGCCACTTTACAACATACTATAGTATCTTGCCTTCCTTGGAAGGCCTGCACTCTGGATAAACTTTCTAAACTATCTCATCAGAGGCTAACCANCCTAGGGGAGGGAATACTCAACTCNGGCCAGCTCTTGCTATCCCATCCTGCCAAAAAGAGGGGAATAACTGAGGAANGCCAAGTATACTCACAGTCCAGGAGTACAGGCCCACACCATGACAGAATCCTGACCACCANAGGGCTTCNAGCAGCGTCCACTGAANTCACACCTTCCTCTACTTCCTGCTGCATCACAAAAGGCCCCCCTCTATATGCATTGTACCAAGATTTTAATCAGATATAAATAAATAAATAATAAATGAAAGGCATAAACAAAACAAAAATCAGTTTGCAAAGAATAAATAAACTTCAAGGCAAGAGTCAGCCATGCTGGAGATGCTAGAATTGTTCAGACAAGAACTTAGAGCCATTGTGGCTAACATACTAAGGGCATTAAGGGAACAGCTTGAAATCTTGCAAATATGGATGGAAAAAGTGATCAGAGAAATTGGAGTTCTGAGAAGCAATCAAAAACAAATGCTAAAGACCATGGATTTCAAAGGAACAGATCATCCAAGAACTGTTGGAGTTCTAGAATAGCTATNATGTATGACTAATAGGATTTCAAAGTAAAGGGAAAAAAATAAACAGAACTAGCAGTAAAAAATAATTAATATTCACCCCAATTTAAGGTTGGATACTCTACTCCAGATTTAGGAAGCCCAAACAATACCAACCAGATTAAACAAACCCCAAAAGTAACCTAGATACAATCCAATTTCCAATAATCAAAAGCAAAGAAAACCATTGAGAGGGTCCCCGGGGGTGGCGCGCGGGGCGAGGGGGGGGACTTAAATACCTTACATGTAAGTGAAGAGAGGCAAAAATTATGTAATTATATTCTGAGTAGCTGTGCAAGCAATGGNGAGAACACTGAGATAAATGAGGTTCTGAGTAAGACACATTATTCTACTAAATGAGAATTTTCTACCCTGTAAAAATTATCCATGAAAAGTAAAGAGTTGTTCAGATAAACCAAGTTAGGGAAATGTGTGCTTGAATGTGTANACCACAGGAACTGATAAATTCTTCAGGAAGGAGAAAACTGACCTGATTCAGCCACACAGTAGAAAAGGGAAAGCAATGAAGAGTGGATGAGTGAATGCAATAGATGAGCTGTTTGGGCTTTGACGAGGCTGTTAATGGAAGCCAGAATAATTGGCATGCTAGCCAAGTGATCTACCACTGAGCTACACCCTGGTCTTTTAATTCTTTATTGATAGCAGACATAACAGTCCCTTTAAAGCACTAACCATTATCTGCAATCTACTCCAGGCTGAAGCCAAGAACACCAGTACAGAACCTGTCTCTTATACACATCTAGATGTGTATAAGAGACAGGTAATATACTGTGTCAACAGCCTGAACATGGAAAAAAATCATATGACTGTATCAACTGAAACAGAGAAAGACTTAACAAGGTATAACAGCCACTCATGGAAGAAACTCTCAGCAGATTAGGAATAAATAGGAACTTTCTATCAATAGCATATGCAAAATGCTACCTGCCCTCATGGGTGACATTGAAGAACTGGAATATTCCCTGCTAAGCGTGCTAGTAAAGTAATGATACCTTACTTATCATTGCTTGCAATGTCGTACTGGACATACCAACTCAATAAGACATNAAGAGGAAATAAAGTATACATATCAAAAAGGGGAAACGAAAATAATTTTGTACATGTCACGACTCCATATGAAATCAAAAAGAATCAACATCTTCTGGAATTAATAAGAGTGATAGTAAGTTTCCAAGATACAAGGTTAAATAATACTGCCTTCCCATCCACTAACAATAAACCAGCAGAACTTGAAATCAAAGACACATTGCTATTTNCGTTGGTACTGTGAAAATTAAATAATTAGATATAAATCTAACAAAATATACATAATAGCTCTATGAGTAAACCTACAAAAGTGATTAAAAATACCAAAGAATTAAATCAATGAATGAAGATAGTTCATCATCAGGCAGCAAGATTTAACTTCGTTAGCATTGTGGTTTGTTCCAATATGCTGTAGAAATTCAGTGCAATCCCAACTGAGGGTCCAGGGGATATTTACAAACCCTCTGAAGTTTATATGGAGAGGTAAACAACTCAGAAGAGATGATTCAATCTTGAAAGACGATATGAAGAATTGATAGTATTCCATGCCTGGGCTTGCTATGAAGCAGCAACCATNAAGCCAGGAGAGCATTAGCTAAAGAGGCACATCAATGGAATAGAGAGCTGAAATATTACCACATGAATATAGTGTCCTGGTATCATTTCTCTTGCTGGGATAAAACATCCTGACTGTGATGACTATTCTTAGTTGTCAACTTGACTACATCTGGAATTAACTAAAACTCAAATGACTGGCACACCTGTGAGGGATTTCTTTCTTTATTAAATCATTTGAAGTGGGAAGACCCACTTCCCCCGCCCCACCACTATTAAAAGTTCCGTGTATTGTGTATCTATCTGTAGCTTTTGGTTGTTATTTATATATTTATTTTTTGTTTTTACATCCCCATCAAAATTTTCCTTCCTTCCTCCCCTCCCAGTCCCTCTCCCACCTCCTCTCTTCCCCTCCCACCCCCTACTCACTCCTCCTTCTCTGTTTCTCTTAAGAAAAGGGTGGGCCTCCCGTGAATATCAGCAAGCCATGGTATTTCAAGTTGGAGAGAGACTAGGCAACTCCTTTTCTATTAAGACTGGATCAAGCAATCCAGTAGGAGGAAAGGGTCCCAAAATCAGACAACAGAGTCAGAGACAGCCCCTGCTCCCACTGTTAGTAGTCCACAAGAAGATCAAGTTTCACAACTGTAACACANATGCAGAGGCCCTAGGTCAGTCCCATGCAGGCTCCCTGGTTNTCGGTTCAGTCTCTGTGAGCCCCTATGAGCCCAGGTTAGGTATTTGGGTTTTCTTGTGGTGTCCTTGACNCCACTGGCTCCTACAATCCTCCCTCCCCATCANGAAGNCCANCTTTTAATCANGATGTTTTGAAATGGGAAGATATACTTTTAATCTGGGCCATACCTTCTGCTGATAGACTATATAAATGCTATGGAAGAAGGAAGCTTGTTCTCTTTGCTTTCTTCCTCTCACTCTTGCTAGCAAGTTCATCTTCATCTCTTCACTGGCATTATAGCATAATTCTTCAGGATTCCAGAGTATATGGAAGACCCATCCTCATGNACTGAACAACTACTGGATTCTTGGACCTTCCATTGGTAGACAGCCATTGTTGGACAAGTTGNACCACAGCCTGAAAGCCATTCTAATAAATCTTATATCTATATGTATTCATATACATGGGATTTATTATTTTAATGCATATCGACATATGATTATATACTTTTATTATATAAAATAAATTATATAAAAGTAAATATGATCATATATTTAGTAATTATTTAATATTATATTATAATAGATATTTATATATATAAATATCTAGGTCAATCTCATGCAGGCTCCCTGAATATATGAACATATGAATATATATACATACATATGTGTATATATATGCTTATATATGTATATGTGTATTTTATATATATATATATATTCATTCTATCAGTTCTGTTCCCATAAAGAACCCAAAGGGATTTACTTCATCTTACAATCCCAGGTTACAGTCCATCATTGTGGAGCAGTCAAGACAGGATCTTCAAACACCTAGTCATACTATAGCCACAGTCAAGAACAGAGAGAAATGAATGAATGCAAGCTTACTTGTTTTCTTGCTTGTGCTCAGCTCATCTCTATTCTTACACAGTCCAGGATTCCCCTGCCTGGGGAGTGATGCCACCTACAGTAGGCTGAGTTTTCCCACATGAATTCATTCACTTAAGACCACCCACACATGTGCCTAAANGCCAACTGAATGTAGACAATCCCTCACTGAGTCTCTCTTTCCAAGTGATTCTAGGTTATAACAAGTAGACACAACTAACCATTAACTGATTTCTGAAAAAAGAGCAAAGAAAAATACAAGGAATCAAATCTGCTCTGAGAAGTATGATGATATGATAATGGGAAAATAAGCAACAGACTGATACAAACTACTTTCTGTAGTAGATACTGTATCTACTAGATACTAGTAGAGGGTAGATACTGAATCTTCACCAAAATTCACCTTTTTCTTTCAACTTCAGTTCATGGGAGTCCATCCTGCCAGATGTTTAAACCAAAATTCTTGGGTCAGCCTCATCTACCCATCCTTGTGTTTGCACTCTGTATCTCATTGGCAGGGAGTCTTCCTCCATCTATAGTCTATGTCCAAAAGTATATCATCCCTGCCCCCATATCACTTTGTGTGAGCCAATGTGTTTCTGCAGTAGCCTCCTGANATGCCTATCCATTTCTGTTTCTGGACTATTTACAATCTGCCCAATGCAGTAGCAGGTGTTTCTTTGTAAATGTAATTCAGTGTCACCTTGTTCTCTCTGCTTCAGCCGCCTTGTCTGTCTTCCTGTCTATGAGCATCACAGCCAAGCTTTTCACTTTATCATCTGCTGGAAGCACTCCATGGCTGTCATGCATCTCCCCTAGAAATGAACACAATCGCATTCTTCATTCCTTCCAATACTTTATGTAGATGTCACAGCTCAAGGGTAAATTCCCAGGCCTTCCTATTCATATGTTGCCTTACAATGTCCTGGCTGTAATACCTCTTATTCTCTTTAATTACCAGTTTCTCACATGCTGTATATGTTTGTCAAGGTTCTTCAGGGAAACAGAGCTAATACAACACACATTTATAAGAGGGAGCTCTTTATTTTCTCACTGTCACCAAGGCTTGACAGTACATGGTGTCTGTCTATAAGTTGGAGAGCCAAGGAGTTCACCATGAGTGAAAGCCTCAGGACAAAATACCCATGATGTCTTCCATACATCCAACAGCCTGAGACTCTCCCATTANCCCCACTTCCGAGAGCTTCCAGCACAAGTCAGAGTTTGATGGCCAAATAACCTAGTGTCTTGATTGCCAAGGGCTGAAACAGGGTCAAACATAAACTCATGGAGAAAGAAAGATGCAGAGCATGTCGGGAGAAGTGGTTACTTTTCTTGTTGCTATGAGAAAATATCTAACAAAAGAAACTTAAGCAGAGAAAAGTTAATTTTGACTCACAGCTGGGAGGTCCAGTCCTTCCTGGTGAGGAAGGCGTATCGGCAGGAACTGAGGCAGCCAGTCACATGACACCCATAGCCAGGAAGCAGAAAGATGAATTCCAGGGCTCAGCTTGCTTTCTCCATTTCATGCAGTTCAGGACCTCAGCCCACGNGATGGTGCCATCAACATTTAGAGTGCATCTTTCCACCTCAACTAGCTCAGTCTAGAAACTCTCACACACATACCCATATGTTTGTTTCCATGAGGGTTCTAAAACCCATCAAACCGGCATTGAGATTGCCCATCACAGACACTTTCTCCCTCTCCCTACTTTTTCATTCCATCCTGGCCCTCAGACCAATGGAGGGTGTTACTCAAAACCCNAGTGGATGTTCCCCACTTGGTTTGCTGAGCTCACACTCGTGGCAACAGCCTCACAAAGCACACCCAGAAGTAGGCTTTACCAGTCCTCTGGGTACCCCTCAAGCTGGTAACCTTAAATTATCCATCCCACCTTTTTAGTTCTCTTTCCCCAGATCCATGAACACTTACACTAGCATGCAAGTTTGGTGAGAGCAGGCAGTTGACTTTTCTGTAGGCTGGTTTATCCCAAGCACCAAGCACAGTGCTCAGCATGTACGCCTAAAAGAGATCCACTGATTACATCATTGATTCATTGAGAAGATACTGCTGAGTCAACCCGCTACCATGCTGACACTAACAAGTCCCTTGGCTCAGCAGATCTTTTCATAAATTCTGTATGCACTCACTAAACAAGCTTCTCATAGCCAATGGGAACAGAAGAGACTTTGCACCAGGTATCTATGGTGGTTTACGGATGAGATAGTCCTGGTTCTACCAGAACTCTAGATGACAGAGGAAGGGCATTGAAAATGAAGGGTACAGTGTCACCTCAGTGGGGGTGATTGGGGTGGGGTCAGATGTCATCTAAACAAGGGAAAGACAAATTTTAGTGACTATCATTTTGAACAGTTGTTAACTGATAAATAGAAGTTGTGTGTAATAATTGGTTCTATGTAATATTTAATACACATNTATGCTGTGTAATATTCACATCATAGTGAAATGTCAATGTATTTCTCTCCCCAAACCTCATTTCTCAGTGGTGGACCTTCCAAACCCCTTCCTTTGAGCTTTTGTAAACACACAGAGTGTAATTGTCTGTAGTCACAATGCTGGGCAACTGCACAGGAGACTTTCCTGCTCCTGCTTGACTGTAACTTAGAACCCATTGCTCAGCCTTCCCTCTCCTTTCACGCCACTCTGTTCCTGATCTCTAGCCTCTCAACTCCTAGAGCTCAGTATTTTCAGATCCAACACATGAGTGAGGTGGGGTGGCTCTTGTTTTTCTGTATCTGGCATATTTCACCTAATAAGGTCTGGTTCCATCCATCCACAGAAGTTGCTGCACACTGGAAATAGGTCTGGAGTCTGGAGAAAAGGACATCACATTCCAGCATTCCAAAGTATTCCAGCAAGGCAAAAAAAAAGTTTCACTTCTATGGAAAGGGGAAAGGTGCCTAGTTACATCAATC
>LZPO01056090.1:6104-18637 GCA_001675575.1 Neotoma lepida
TTTTCTGTTTATGACATATCAATCTTAATGAATGTCAGTGAAATGATAAAATGTTTTGCAGACAATCATGTGCATTTTGATGGAAGTGTTAGTAAAATGCCAGCCAATATGTCTTAAAATATATATTCTTTGTAGACTAGTTACCTACTTTACATAGTATCCTGATGGTAACCATGACTACACTGTGTGAGCTGGATTGCCCAATATCTATTCATTTCATCTCATTCCTTTCTTATTTACCTCAGGGAGATACAAAAAGCCATTTACTATAGCAGTGAAAATGACAAAATACAGTCAGTGAAATTATAAAAATGGTGGACACGCTATAACTCTCTCTGTCCCAAGATTATTTGAAGGATAATGAAGGCTCATGGCTTCAAGAAATTATATAAATTATATGAATATGAATAAGTTAATACAATGCACAAAAGGAAGGAAGGAAAATGTAAAATATAGATAAGTAAGTAATAAATAAATAAAGCAATCAGAAACACCACACAAATAGCTAAACTGAACTAATTACATTTGGAGCAAATATAAAAATTTTTACAGGGCCTCTGGACACATTGCAAAGAACAAATTGAATTTTAATATCTTAAAAACCAAAAACAACTTTTTAAACTAAATTACAAATAAACCAACATAATGCGGGCCCCATTTCACAGGGAGGTTTCCTCAATGAAGGACATGCTGGGTTTGCAATGTCCTGAAGCATCTCATAGTTCAACATAAATATCACAGTGAAAGCCAGATAGCAACAGGTTTAACAGAGAGCCATATTATAGATTGATAGCCTACCCATCCCTGGTGGTTCATATCTGTTTTCACAGCCCTGAGAATACAAAAACCCACAAAACAACTTAGTGACTTGAAAACATTTCACTAGGTAACATACTAGGTCTTTTACTGGTTCTGTGAGAATTTGGCTTTTAGCTTTTCACTTTTCCTTCTTTAAGTTCCAGATAAATGTACTTATCTGTATGTTCTAGTTATTTTTAAATTTTACTTCCTGAGTTTTTAAAAATGTTTTACACCACAGATTTTGATCATACTCTTTCCCCTCCTGAACTCCCCCTAGAACCTCACACCCACCCTCCCACCCACCCACACAACTTCATATTTTTTCTTCTGTCTTGAAACAAACAAAAACAAAAATTAAAATGAAAATAATCAAATATAAAAAAATAGGATAAATTCAATAAGACTAATGAATAGCTGTTCTAACAATCTCTGGTCAGATCTCTGACCAATCTATAGGACCCATTTGACCAACTACTCAGCAATATGTAAGCCTTTCCAGGCACTGAAGGTTTTACTTGGAATAAGATGACTAGTTGGGATATCGTATCCTCAATTATATGGACATTGAATTTCCTCCCATATATGTAAATATATTAGGAAATTTCTACAGTAGATGGCTTCCGTATGGCTTTTCAAATACCTTTAGTGTTAGTTGCCCCTTCTTAATTCCCTACCTCATTCTGTACTCTCATTCCTTCCCTATTTAAACCTTTGGTTCTAGCTTCCCCGCTGTCTCTTTATAACACCATACACTATTTCCCCTTCCTTGGGAGATACTTCCACCCACCCCAAGTCCCTTGCTAGCTACAGAAACATTGGAATAATTCAGATATCAGATGACACACATATCAAAGGCTTATAATCTAACATTCAAATAAAAGAGAAAACATACAGTGTTGATCTTTGTGNGTCTCGATTATTTCACTCANGATGATTGTTTCTAGNTCCATACATTTACCTGAAACTTCCATAACTTCATTTTCTTAGCAGCTGAATAATATTCCATTGTATAAATATACCAGAATTTCATTATCCTTTCATCNGTTAATAACATATAGCCATTTCAATTTCCTGGCTATTGTGGATATAGCAGTAACACTCATGGGAGAGCAAATACAGTGAGATGTAGAATCCTTTGGGTATATGTCCAACAATTGTATAGCTGGACCTTGAGGTAAATCGATTTTCAGCTTTTGGAGGATTTCTATAGGCTGCACAAGTTTTCATTTCCAACAGCAATGAATAAATGTTCTTTCCCCTCATCCTCCCCAGCATGAGCTGTCATTTATTTTACATATCTTGATCATTCTGACNAAGGTAAATGAAATCTTAAAGCAATTTTAATTTATTTCCATAATGACTAAGGATGTTGAACATATTTAAGTTGTCATCAGTCATTTGTGTTTTATATTTTAAGAACTTTACATTTGGGTCTATAGCCCATTTTTAGTGGTTATTTGATTTATTGATGTTCAGTATTTTTGTTATTTATATATTCTAGATTCTAATCCTGTTAGATGTATAATTGTCAGAGTTTCTTTTCCCTTTTGGTGGACTGCTGCTTTTGTCCAATGATGACTTCCTTTGCTGAACAGGAGCTTTATAGAATTAGGAGGTCTCATTATTGGTTGTTAGACTTAATTCCAGTGGTGTTAGTGTCCTGTTCAGAAAGTCCTTTCTTTACCAATGAATTGAACTGTATTCCATACTTTGTCATCAATTGGATCAAGGATATCTGGTCTTAAACTGAGGTCCTTGACCCATATGGTGTTAAACATTTTTAAACAGGGTGATAGATAATGATCTCTTTTCATTCTTTTCCATGTAGCTCTCCAGTTGGATAAACACCATTTGTTGAAAATTATGTCTTTTCTCCAGTGTGCACTTTTTACTTCCTTTTTGAAATTCAAGTGTCTCTTGTTGTATGATGGAGTTACCTACTAATCTTCAATTCTATTCTAATGACCAATAATACTATGCTGTTTTTCTTACTATAGCTGTGTAACACAATTTGAGATAAGGGTTGATGATGACTCCAACATTTATTTTATTATCTAGTATTATTTTAGCAATCCTGGTTTTTCTGTGTTTCCATATGTGGCTGATGTTTGGGTTTTTTGTTTGTTTTTGTTTTTTTTTCTTTTTGAATTTAAATGAAGAATTCTGTTGGAATTTTGAAGAAGATTACATTAAGTCTGCAAATTGCTTCTGAAAGAACGACCATTTTCACAATTTTAATCCTACTGATCATTGAGNATGGAAGATTTTTCAATCTGCTGATATCTTCTTTAATTTCTTTCTTGAATGTCCTTAGGCTTTTATTATATACATCTTTCACTTCTTTGGCTAGAATTATCTCAGAATCATGATAGATATTGGATGTTGTCAAAGGCATTTTCTGCTTCTACAAATGATCATGTGCTTTTTGTTGTTTTTGTCCTGTTTATGTTGTGGATTATGTTTATTGATTTACATACATTGAACTATAATTGCATCTCTGGAATGAAGTCAACTTGATCACTGTGGAAAATCTTTTTGGTGTGTTCTTAAATTTGGTTTTCAAGCATTTCAATGAGAATTTTGCATCTATGTTCAAAAGAACAATGGTCTATAATTTTCTTTTATTTGAGTCATTGTGTGTGTGTGTGCATGTGTGTGTGTGTGTGTGTGTGTGTGTGTTAATCAGGTTAATAGTGCTTTCATAGAAATAATTAGAAAAAGTTCTGTAAATTTCCATTTTTCAGAAAAACTTCAGGAGTACTGATTTTAATTCTTCTTTGAAGGTCTAGTAGAATTATGCACTGAATCCCTCTGACCATTGGTATGTTCTTAGTTGTGAAATTTTGATTATATTTCTATTACACTGGGANTTATGGGTCCATTCCTCTTATTTCATTTAGATTTAACTTTGGTAGGTCATATATATCAATAAATTCATCCTATTTTTAAAATTTTCCAATCTGGGGGAATACATTTTTAAAGTATGTCTTTATCATTCTCTGAATTTCCTTGAAATGTTTTCTAATGCCTCCCTTTTCATCTTTAATTTAGTAATTTGGATATTCTGTTTCAATACATTGGTTAATGTGGATAAAGGTCTGCCAATCTTGTTTATTTTCTAAAAGACAAAACTGTTCATTTCTTTGATTCTTTTTGTATTGTTATGTAGTTGTTATGTATTTGTCTGTTTGTTTCTACTCCACTGATTTCAGACCTGAGTTTTATTATTTTATTTCTTCCCATCTACTGGATATTATTTAATAATAATTGGGTATTATTTATTCTTGTTTCTCTAAAACTTTCAAGTGTATCATTAAGTTATTAATATGGGATTTCTTCGGGGTTTTTTCTGTTGTTGTTGTCTTATGTAGGTACTTAACTCGCCTCCTGATTAGAAGTGTCTTCATTGTTTCCCATGGGTTCAATTCTAAGAAATCTTTACTTTGCTTCATGATTTCTGTCTTGATATATTTTTCATTTAGTAGTCAGTTACTCAGTTTCCATAATTTCCCACATTTTTACCATTTCTTTTGTTGCTGATATCTAGCTTTAATCCATGGTGGTTAGATGGGATGCAGGGTATTATTTAATTTTATATTGAGATTTGCTCTGTTTCCAATATGTAAAAAAATTTTGGAGAAAGTTCCATTTCTGCTGATGAGAAGGGACTTTCTTTCATGCTTAGGTGTAATGATCTGTAGATGTCTTTTAAGTACATTTGATTTACGACATTATTTAGTCCAGCCTTTCTCTGTTTAGCTTTTGTCTAAATGACCTATTAGTGAGAGTTGGGTTTTGAAGTCACCTACTATTACTGTGTGATTTAGCTGTAGTAGTGTTTCTTTTACGAACTTGGTGTCCTTGTGTTTGGTGCATAGGTGTTAAGAATTGCAATATTCCCTTGGTGAATTTTCCTTTGATGAATATGTGGGTTTTTTCTATGTTTTCTGATTAATTTTGATTTGAAATCTGTTGTTTTTTTCAGATATTAAAATAGTTACAACTGCTTGTTTCTTTCATCCATTTTCTTGGAATATATGTTTCCATCTTGTTACTAATATCTGTCATTGTTAGGATGGTAAGTTCCTTTGATGCAGCAGAAAGATGTTTTCTAGTCTGTTTTCTGTTGATGCGATGAAGCATTGACTACAAACAACTTGACAAGGAAAGGGTGTATTTGGTTTACAACTTAGAGCCCATCATTAGGGGATGCAAATGAAGAAATTCAAGGCAGGAATTGAACACCTAACTAAAGAAAGCTGCTTACTGAAGGTTCTCCATGGTTTGCTCCATTTGCTTTCTTATACAACTCCGGACAAAATGCCCAGAGGTAGCATGGCTCACAGTGAGCTGGGCACTCCCATATCAATCATTAATTAAGCAAGTATCCAACAAACAGCCCTCAAAATTCATAATATGAACACAATTCCTCAGTTAAAGTTCTATATTTCCAGGTATTTTAAGTTTGTGTTATGGTGACAAAAACTAGCATCTATACATTCATTCAGAGTTGTGTGTACATGTGTTTAGTGCTGACCACTTGGGTTTTGATAATTATTAGCAAGCTCATCCCTGAAGAAAATAAATTGACTTCCCCTAGAATCATTGAATTTAATTATCTCTTCATTTACAGGTAGAACTTTGTAAAATTTCCTCTGTCCATACTGGCATGCCAAATGGTGGTATCATTATTTTGAAAAGTTAGCAAAAGTCACCTAAGTGCATTGTACCAACTTGAGCAATTATACTTTATTTTAAGTAGAATTATTTAGAACCTNCAAGCTCTTAGAAACCACAGATGCCAGTCCAGACTACTCTACCCAACAAAGTGATCAATCACAATTGATGGAGAAAAAATATTCAATGATAAAAAAAGACAAAAAACAGGCAAGAAGTTTCTACAGACCAATATAACTCTATAGAAGTCCCTAGATGGAAAAATTCAGTCTTAAAGNGTGTTAACTACACCAAGAAAGATACAAAGAATGAATAACCCAGAACAGTTAGTCAAAAGGGGGAAAAAAATCTCACACCACAACAATAAATAATAGAAATTAATAAACATTGCTCATTGAATCAATGATCTCAATTACCCAATAAAAAGACATAGATTAATAGACTGGAATTAGGAGAAATTTCCTTATTAAAAAAATTCTTTAGTTGAAAATTTAATGAATAAAAATATTATTAAAGAGACAAGATCAATAGTTGGTATATGTTTTCTCTGAAGATGAAATTAATTTGTTTTAATAAAATTATTTTAGAATGAATAATAAATACATGTAATAATTATATTGACAAAAATAAGAAAGTATTAAAAAGGGCAAAATTAAAAATATATCTAATGGATATTCAAAACTAATGCACTCTTTTACTAAGTGTTATTCTCATATAAATAAAAAGTAAAAATTTAATTAAAAGTGTACAGGGTTATTATTTAGTGTTGTAAATATTAGAACATTAATTTAATTTGCACATTCACATTTAGAGATAGATTTCTTCTTTGTGTGTGGGCACATGTATGTATTTATTTAGTGGGAACATTTCAGATCCTATCTCTTAGCAAATGTCAACTAAATAGAATATTATTAACTGGTCATTCTGTTATTTATTTGATCCTCAGACATTATTCATCTTATTTATTTATTTATTCACTTACTTATTTTTGTGAATGCATGCATATTTTGCATAGATATGTGTATACTCCTGTTGCACAAATGCATGTGTGTGTGTGTGTGTGTGTGTGTGTGTATTTAATTCTATGAACATGGATTGTGTGCAGATGATGTGTACATGTGAGGATGGTGTTAGCTGCATTCTTCCATTGCTCATCATCTTATATTTTGAAGCAAGGTTTCTTTAACATCTGAAACTAGTTATCCAGTTACACCAAGGTTGTTTATCTATATCTCTCCCCATGGGATTACAGATGAGTCATCATGCCCACCTGATAATAACATGTATACTAGGGATTGAATTCCATCACTTACACTTATGCTAAAAGTGTTTTACATGACAAGTCATGTTCCAGCCCCTTTATTCATCCTATAAGTAAGTAAAAGCTTGTAAGCTTTGACCAACACTTCCATAACCTTCTCTACTTACAAGAGTGTTCCTCTTTTAGAGTTCATACAAAAGTGAAATCACACAGTGTTTGTCATTTGTGTCCANCTTCTTTCATTTAACTTACATTCTCAAGGTAGAGCAGGACTTCCCTAAAAGAAAATAGTAAGAACACATTGTTAATATGCTAAATTATATTATTTAAATTAGTGAATTATCAGAATATATTGTATGAAAAACTATTTTCAATAGATGAATAAAATAAATTAGTGAATTGTATAATATTAATTACATCTCAATAATCTCTTTATAAAAATACAGTAATAAGCCCGGCGGTGGTGGCGCACACCTTTAATCCCAGCACTTGGGAGGCAGAGGCAGGCAGATCTCTGTGAGTTCGAGGCCAGCCTGGGCTACCCAGTGAGTTCCAGGAAAGGTGCCAAAGCTACACAGAGACCCTGTCTTGAAAAAANAACAACAACAACAACAACAAAAAACTAAAATAAAAAAAAAGAAATACAGTAATAATCTTTTAAATTTTTTTGAAAATTCTGTGTATATAAATATGTGTATGTGTATATGTAGAGAGAGATAAAAGGGAGGAGAAAGAGAAACTTTGGTGAACTGAAAAGAATTCTGCAAGTATATCTGACAGATAAAAAGATTAAACTATCAAGGAACATTATGAGCCACTTAGAAGGGCATTTAGGTTGTCACCTAACTTCTCACAAATAGTGGGAAAGGAGGCAATGAAATAACATTTTCAGCATTCTAAAAGAAATAGCTGTCAACTCTGGTTTCAATACACATACTTATTTGTCTAAAGGAAAGATGCAGTATAAAATCTTCTGGTTTTACTAAAACTTTACCACCACCACCCTCAGTGCAGAGCTTTCCTCTCTCTTGTAGCTGAGTGGAATTGTATCTGAGTTCTGGACAACAGAACACAAGCAGGCTTGTATGTACCACTCTTGGCCTAACGCATAGTTCAATAGTCTCTTGTTTTGTTTTGTTTTGCTTCATATGCCTTCATGAAGTAAAGAGTCTGGGCATCTCACCAGACATCAGAGACACAGGGTAACAAGAAATAGTTGAATTACTAGAATGGAAGGCTTCCCAGTAAATATCTGATTCTATTCACTATGAGTGGAAAATAAACTTTCATGATGTTAACTATTGAGATTTGATGTTTTGATTGTTATAGAAGCAGAAAGAACAGAAGAATTTTAAGCCAAACAGAAGCTACATTTATATTAAAGAAATCATGAGAAATATCGTCAAGAATATATTTCATTAATATACAAAAGTAGATTAGAGGAAAAACATGTTGTATATATGATAAAACTTCACAGCAAATAGCACCCTACAAAATACATAAAGACAATAATTAAATAGTAGATGAAATAGCACATATACTTAAGGATAGGAATGTGAAGAAAGTCATTTAAAAATCTATTTTCAAATCGAGGTTAAAGATATGACTATGCAACATGATATACATTGCTGAAATATTAGATTACTAAGAAAATAGATGAAGTATCTAAATATTTTACATAAATAAAAGAGAAATATCTTGGGAAAAATAAGGGGAGAATATTTAAGTGAAGTTGAAAGTTTACAAATTTTAGAATAATATACACATACATTAATAAAAATATGCATACATAAATATATTAATAATCTCTACAGAAAAGAGAATATATTAAACAAAGAAGTAGAAAAATATGGCAAATGCTTGACAAGGATTTTTATGTTAGCTATTTCTTAATTACAACTTTATTGAGAAAGAAATTAAATATCTTTCAGTACATTTATTCTAGACTATTTGCTACTATCCAAAAATATAGGTTGTCATGAACTTTATTTTAAAATCTTTGGTTCTACTAAAATGAAAAAAAAGAGAAGACAATATAAATTATAGATCAATTCAAAGTAAAATAGAGCAGACATCAAATAGCTAAAAAAAGTTAACAAACAAAACATAGCAGTAGAGATAAAAACTAATCCAATACTTCCTTGGGAAGAGGAGTAAGATTGATAATGCTTACAGGAACATAAAAGACATGTTTCCAATATATTCAGACTATAAAATATTTGATGTTATTAAGATGTTAATTTCCTAAAATTGNCGTTTATCTTCAACTTTGGCTTACTCAAATCTAGTAGACATTGTAAAAATAAAACTTTCAGTTGGTTTTTGACTTTTCTCAAAATACAGAATGTAAAAAGCAAAGTTGTAGTTTAAGGAGAAGAAAACCCAATGGAGACTCAGGAATGGAATGATACTACACGCAGGGTGATGCAGTTACTAGAGCAAATCGAAAGCAGATTAGAGATGCTAGAAAGCAGAATCAGCACACCTGAAGCTAGGTCAATTGAGATTACTCAGCCTCAGAGACAAAGAGAAAAATAATCATGGCTTCAGAGACCTGTGGGCCACCATCAAGNAAAAAAACATAAGGAATGCTAAAAGGAAGTGCAAAAAATAATTATGTGTATTTGATAAAAGAAGACTGAAACTTCTCCAACTTGATGAAGACCATTTTCACTGAACTCAAAAAGCTAAATAATCTCAAATAGCATAACTTTAAGGAGATACACATACAGACACATCGGATCAAACCAACAGTTAGAAAAAAACAAATCAGAATCATGAAAGCATCAAAAGAAAAATAACTCACCATAAAGACCACTAATAAGAACATTAGCAGATATCGCATCAGAAAACATGGTAGCAAAGAGAGAGTAGAGTGGTGTTACAAGAGCAAAAAAAAAAAGACTGTCAAATAAACATGCAAGATAACAGACCTAGTCTTTGCAAATCAATCAGTAAGCAATGTATAGAAAATATAGAACTCAAAGACTTATGACTTGATCCATTATTTTCTCAAATTTTATGTGTTATTCAAAATTATACTATGTTGAGTGTTTAGAAAGAAAAATGTTATGACATGAGAAAGGAAAAGGCAAAATCTATTGCTGTCTGCAAAGGACATCACTGTGAAAACAAAAATTTGAATACTACACACATGCACATACACACACATACATAAAAAAGCACTCTAGAAATACTCAACAAATTGAAGAAGTTTTCAGGTCATAAAAATCAATATATTAAAGTCTGATGCAGACCATACACAAACAACCATCAATTTGAAATGGAAACTGAATAAATGGCTCAAATTTTAAAACTACAGTACTCATGAATGAATGCTGCCAACAATATGAACAGCTTATATACCGGATAGTAAATTTATTTGTGGAACAAATAAACTTAACTAAATGGAAAGACACCACATGCTCATGCACTGTTAAGAATTTATTTTGAAGATGGTAAGAGAACCTAAAATGATCTACTGCCTCAGTTTAATCCCCCCNAAACCATAGTGATCTATTTTTACAGAAGTGGGAATTTTGGACTATAAATTCACATAGAATTTCAAAGCTCCACACAAAGTACTGTAAAGGTAAAGCTGGTACCTGATACTCTCTAATATAAAAACCATACAAAATTGGAGTAATAAATATAGTGTGGGGTACAGACATTAAGACAGACACATAGCCAATAAAATCACATCGAGAATCAGAAATAAAGTCAAGCATCAATGGACAATTGATTTTCAGCAAAAACATTACAAATCCATTGGAGAAAACTCTTTTCAATGCATATTCTGAAGATCTTGCCACTCTACTTCTTTGTCAGAGCTGCAAGGTGCAGGTCTTCATGCTTTATGTGCTGTAAGTTTTAATCTGTCTCATCTCCTCAAAATTAAGTAAATTTAATTATTTACAAATGCAGAAAATTATATTCAGGGAGATCAAATGACTTGTTAAAATATGGCTTAGCTTTTGCTTTAAAATCAGATTTTAGAACTTGAGATGTACTTGCCTAGGTTTGTTTCTTTTCTATTCAGTTTTTATGATAATGAAAATATTAAACTGATCTTTAAATTTTATTTTCTGAAAAATTAATATTGTCCTGTCAAAATACTCAGAACTTTTAACTATTATTTTAACCCAAAATAGTGTTTTGCATAGTAAGAGTGATTCTGGTAATCAAATAGTTTTAAAAGTTACCACTCTTGGTTCACTCTTAATTTTTCCACACTCCTAACACTCTTGAGATGTGGCAAAATTTGAATGTAGGGGAAAATGCATTTTTGTGTGTTTATGATTTACAATGCTCTGTATAAAAATAGCTGTAATGGAAGGGGATCAGAGCTTTTCACATCAATACAACAAAACAGTATTATGCAAATATCCCCTTTGAGTGCATCCATTATCAGACTATTCTTCTTTGATTCATGCAACAACAATATCAACTTGATACCATAATGACTCAAAAGGAGCAGCCCTAAAGTGTGCTTTTCCTTGAACAAAGAGAACTCAGGGATGAGCTTTATTGCCACAAGACACTCCAAGACCCTCTGGATATCTAACAGTCACTCTCATTCATAACAAATAAAGGTAAATTAAATGAGAGGTAAGGACTATACAAAGTGATTTTCCCTGCCTTCTTTNGTAGGATGGGTCAGCAGAATAAGCACTCACAGTTCCCCAGTTGAAAATACAACAGCTCTGTCATTTTACTAGGACATCTTCCTCTTACTCATAGAATTACTTTTGGTCATTATGGAGATACAAGATCCAGTGAACTTCAGGACCTCCTTTTCAGCAGGTAGAGATGGTGCTAAGAAAATTATTCCATTCCCACTTGGTTAAATCATAGACCAAAATATGGTAAAACACAAACACTAAAGTGATNAAAGACACTTCAGGGATTATGTTCAGTGACTCAGAGAGGAAATATATAGGCTGAGTATTCAAAACCCAATGGGAAGAAACAGAATGACATTGGAGGCTTTGTGGTTAAAAGCATACTCAATTGGTTGTATTCTGGGACATGTATACACTTAGTAAATGTGGAATTTACATAAATATATATGGTCATGGCAAGAGGCAAAATCACAAATAGTTAATATGTATTCACCAACTTGTGTAAAAGGCTTATGACCATGAAGTTACAGATCAACATTCAGGAACTCATTCAAGATTCACAATAGAAGACCTATATTTTGAATTACTGCCTAACTAGTTTCCCACAGACTAGTGTGGTATATTCAAGAAATAAAACTTTGGCAAACTGAGAGAAGATGACAAAATTTGAAGCTTATTCCTCCTAATCATTTAAATATTTGTTTTTGAGATGGTTCTATGTGACAGGCTGAGATATTAACAACATAGATCATGAAGACTTCCCATTTGAATCAGACCTCAGTCAGTTGTGGCAGAAATAAGACTACCAGCTACAGAAATGGGAAGTATGATGAAGAATGAGACTTACCCACCAAGATCTTTACACATTAGCCAATAAGTCCTTCAGGTTTTAGTACAATGACCAATATAAAAGTAAACACAAGTTTAAAGTTGGCTAATACCTTGGCAGCAATTATATTTCTCCTTACATCCTCTTTATTTTTATTTTTACTTTTTTATTTTTATTTTTATTTGGTTTTTTTGAGACAGGGTTTCCCTGTGTAGCTTTGGCACCTTTCCTGGAACTCACTCAGTAGCCCAGGCTGGCCTCAAACTCACAGAGATCCTCCTGCCTCTGCCTCCCGAGTGCTGGGATTAAAGGCGTATGCAACCACCGCCTGGCTACATCCTCT
>LZPO01056092.1:8385-28352 GCA_001675575.1 Neotoma lepida
TTCAACTTTGTCTCTTTGATTCAAAGAGCAAAGTTGTTGGAGTTTGGTCTCAAGGTTATTGCATCTGACTTTTCTTACTGTCTCCTTGGGGTTTATTAGGAACTTATTTCCCATTCAGTCTCAGTTAAAATCATGGTTTCTTTGTGTTACTCAGGTAAATGCACAGCTCTGTAACATCTGCAGGGGCATCAGAGGAGTCCAGCCTGGTCTTGTGATCATGAATGGCCAACTGAAAGTACCGCTTAAAGACAGGACTCAATAGGCTGGAGCGGTTTGGATGCCATTTAAGTGAAGAAACATCTTCGTGTTTCCCAGCTGTCTCCAGCCCTTGGCAACTCCAGACTCATGGGGTTTCTTTCAAGAAGCACCTGTTTGCATTGTAGCCAGAATTTGTAGCAAATTATTTCCACACAGTTGGAAATAACATCAAATTGGCTCTTTTACCAGGCACGCCGGACGGGCGCATTTGGGTTTCAGAGATGTTTGTGTGTTCTTGTAGTGTGAAAATGCCTTTATTTAAAACAAATACATTTTCCAGCTCATTATCCCACAGTGTGAAGCCCAATTCTGTTAAAAATAATTACAATGGCTGAATTATTTTGCTGAGAAAAACAGGTATCCACACAGCACTCTAAATCCAAACTTTTGTCTCCAACAGGCTTTTGATGGATCATTTCAGGATATTGTAGCTTGAAAGTTTGAGGCGTATTCCTCTCATCTTGCTGCCACCACTGTTTTTTAATGACACGATGATGAAAAGTCCTTTATAAAACCATACATATTTCACAGCCTTCTTAGACTCCACAAAAAGGAACCTCTTCTATTCTACTTTTCTTTCTTAAAAATGTCGAAACTCATTAGGTACTGTCAACCTATTGGAAGGAAAAGAAAAGGTCGATATTAATACTTTATGTGTTTTTTTTAAATATGGTTTGCTCTGGAAAAGTAAGAATAAAAGATTGAAAAAGAAAGAACTTTTGAGATATAAAATTTCAATTCTCACATAAAGTCTGAGAACTTTAGGAGCAGGAGCGAGTATCNGCCTCCTGCAGTGTCTGNCCTCTAATTCTGCACACTCACCCTTGTGTAGACCATACAAGGTCCATTTCAAGGCGTGTTCTCCTCTCCATCTTTAACTGAGAGGGTGTTAACCACATTCACCCTTGTATAGATCACACAAGGTCTGTTTCAAGGCGTGCTCTCCTCGCCATCTTTAACTGAGAGGGTGTGAACTCTGGACATTAANTTTGGCCTTGTGAAGAATAAAGGCCTGAATGCTTTGTTCACCAGAAACATGTTTTCCCCCATGTCTGAACCCTCATGCTATTTAAATAGTTCAGGTTTATCACTAATTCGCAACAAATGTTTTAAGGTTAAAACATTCACATTATCTAAGGAGATTGGAAAATTCCTCCAGGCTAATACTATGTTTGCAGTCCCAAGCTTTAGGCAAGCAGGGAAACTATTGGGTCTTCTAGTGTGCAGAGAGATATCTGGTACCTATGACTGCATTTTCACAGGCCCCAATCCTGGTCCTTGCATTATGTGGCCCTGAGGTGCTGGGGATGTTGTAGTTTAGATCTTCTTCTTAGTNACTCATATTCCACTGAAAATTAAGTTCTGCAATTAACTTTTTTCTCTCTACTCTTTTTCTTGTTTTAAAATTTATTTATTCTCTGAAAACTTCATATTTTACTCTTATCCCATTCTTTCCCTCTAACCCCTGTTGACCCTCTCCCCTAAATACCTCCTTTCTAGCTTCAACTCTTTTACATTTATCTATCTCTCTATCTCTCTATCTCTCTATCTCTCTATCTCTCTATCTCTCTATCTCTCTATCTCTCTATCTCTCTATCTCTCTATCTCTCTATCTCTCTCTCTATCTCTCTATCTCTCTATCTCTCTATCTCTCTATCTCTCTATCTATCTCTCTATCTATCTCTCTATCTATCTATCTATCTATCTATCTATCTATCTATCTATCATCTATCTTATGATCCCCTGAAACCAGTTGGTGCTCTCTATATAGTGCTGTAGGGTCATTCACCGGGGAATGGGCAATCTGCCAGTGNCATCCCCTCAAAGAAAAGTGACTCTCCTCCTTCAACAGGAATCAACTCCCAGTAGCTTCTTACCTAGGAGTAAGGCCTTATGAGCCCATCCCTCCACCTTGGAATGTTGATGGGCTTGATCTTGGACAGGCAACCATAGCTTCTATGAATTCATGTTCGCAGCAGCCATGCCACATGCTGCAGTTCAAAGTGCTCTTCANTATCTCCTGGCCCTTACATTCTTCTGCAATGTGTGTTGACCTGTCTATGGTTAAATTTCTTATTTGACTTTATTTCACATCTTCAAAACTTCCATCATTATGGTATCCTTTTCCTATGCAACATTTATTAACATTCTGGAGCTTCACAGGAAAAAAATAGCTAGTGTTTACATGAAGAACTTTGTAGAAANATTTGCAGAATAATTTTCNGATGTTCATGTTGCANTGCTAAGGCACATNACCTGTACTGATATGAAAATATATTGAGAAATCTTAGAAGTGTCAATGCCCAGAACACAGGAGGACAGAGCAGTAAGTGTAAGAAGTGCACAATCAGTCTCCAACTGNCCTTAGGTTTTTCTAGCAGGGCAATGAATTCAGAAAATGTCATGCCTGGGGAACACAGGTGGAGAGTAAAGCCTTTTTAAGTGTTAATGGGTGCTCAAACATAGTGAAAAGTTTTCCAGGATTTATATTTAAACACACACATTATATGTTCTTTCTAAAAGGTTCATCATAGAAATATTTGAGTTTCTCTCTACTGCTCCCCATTTCCCTGCCATGCTTGCATCTGAAACAATAAGTCCTGGTATCTGCTTATACTAAAGGCATATACTAAAAGGCAGTATGCTAGGGAAGATTGGTACCTAAGAAAGAATAGAAGGAACAGTCCCTGCCTTTGAGGGGTAGTTCAGAAAAGACTTCTTGGTGATCTTACACTGTGGATCGGAAGATTGAGTAAGTGCCCAANCAAACAAACAAACAAACAGGAAAGGGTAGGGGTGGGGGATAGCACACTCAGTAAAGTTCAGATAAGTGCAAACTTGGCAAGGATGAGGACCTATTCCATCCCAGACTCCATGTCACAATCTGGATATGGTGGTGAGAGGCAGGTACAAGGATCCCTAGTGTTCACTGGCTAGCCAGCCTAGTCCAACTGGTGAGCATCAAGTCCCAGTAAGAAATTCTGTCTCAAAACAACTAGTGGATAANCTCCCCCGAGGAACAGCACCACCGAGGTAGGTTTCTGATCTCCACACTTAAGCACACACATGTGTATGCATATACATGCAAATGCACACATACACACACCTTAATACATGCACATTTCCACACAAATACACAAGAGGGTGCATTCTGAGTGAGTGGTTCAGCAAAACAGATGAGAGAGAAAAATCAACTGGTTTAATCGCATAGTTACTAGCATGGGGGAACAGAAATAACTCAGGTTGCTTCCAACCAAGTATTACCAGGTCTCAAGCAAGGGCTGATTCCATCAAAGAGTATAATCCTTATACTGGTTAGTTNATTTGTCAACATGACACAAGCCTGGGTCATCTGGGAAGAGAGAACTTCAATTAAGAAAACGCCTCCATCAGATTGGCCAATAGGGAAGTATATTGGGCATTTTCTTGATGACTAGTTGTTGTGGGGTTAACGATTAATGTGGCTGTTGAGAACTAGGCAATGATTGAAGAAGCCTTTAACTTGTTCCTTGTTGTTGAGGTGTGAATGACAGAGCAGCCTGCAGGTGTAGCAAAGAAGTTAACATCANGCACTTCACAGCTCCTTAGTCATCCATAGTGGACTGTGTCCCTCCTGGACACAGTCTTAGGTTACATAAGAAAGCAAACTGAGCAAGCCAGTAGGCAGTGTTCTTCATGGTTACTGCTTCAGTTCCTGCCTCCAAGTTCCTGTCCAGCTTGAGTTCCCACCCGGTTTCCCTCAATGACAAGCTGTGATCAGAACATGTAAGCCAAATACAGCCTCTCTTCCCCAAGTTTCTTTTGGTCATGATGTTTATCACAGCTGACTAACACAGCCTGTCTTTGAAGCACAGGCCCTTTCATTGGTTTGTTTTGTACACACAATTCTTCATAGTTGAGAATTTAAACAGACATTTGTTGGAGTTTATAAGAAAACATTATTTATGAAACTGAATTGTCTCTAGGAAACAATACCAACAGAATGCTGGAGTCTGGTCCTCAGATAGGTGTGAGGGCAGCTTGATAAAGGATAATTGAGCCAAGAGCATTTAAGGAAGTCAGGGTTATAGTCCTGAAACATCTTTCCTATGCTCCTATTTTATTGCACAAGGAGGGGAAAGTGTGTTGGACTGTGACTGGAAACTTAGATACCAAGTTCCTCCTGGAAAATTGGTACCTTGGTCTCAGGCCCGGAAAGCAAAGGGGCAAGAGGCATATCTTTCCTACTCTTCTAAGTAAGTAACCAAATCCTTATATTTCTTTTGGGAAAACTGGCTGGTTTATGGACAGGGGAAGAGGAATAAAGTTCCAGAGGAAAAGTCAAGGAAAGATCTAACTAGTTCCTGCAGTTCTTGGTGTGGTCTACATTCTCATGGCCATGATCACATCTCACCTTCCTCTCCCAGGGCATAGAAAGGACATCGTGAGGTATTTTATTATGACCATTGCACTTAGGAGATCAATAAAAAGTGTACCTAAAGTACTATTTCTGGTGAAAGATTAACAAAATACTGTGTTTAGAACTCTCTGCTATGTCCAATCTTTGTTTTTCATGCTTGTTAATGAGGGACTTTACCTGCGGGCTACAGTTAGTTAACCAATTA
This sequence comes from Neotoma lepida, assembly GCA_001675575.1. NCBI lineage: Eukaryota > Metazoa > Chordata > Mammalia > Rodentia > Cricetidae > Neotoma > Neotoma lepida. The sequence continues at coordinate 13,248 of LZPO01056092.1, forward strand.
ACTGGGAATTACTTTCCAAGAATTAACAGGGGCTTTGCAGTCCAAAGATAGACAAGACTTGAGGGCANGAAATGAATAATTTAATTGCTACGGAGATTAGAAGGGCTTTGTGGAATTTTCTGATGTCTTCTGGGATTTTGATATCTATTCAAATAGGGTNCAGTGCTGGCTTTGCTGCCATGCCTAGACTAGTTGCTCATAAACACGAGTGAGTGCTATGCTGATGAAGCAAGAAGTTTTGCTGACTTAAAATTCATCATGTTTTTTCTAAGTGTAGAGTCAAATGCTTTTAATATATGGCTGATATAGGATTATTACAGTGTAATTATTCCAAGTGACCTTCAATTTGTATATAGGTGCATTTATATAATTTAAAGCCCTGTTCTTAAAATATACATGACCCATAAGCATTGAAATTCTATCACTTAATCAGCACATCTAAAGCTCACAGAATGTACACACATACACACACACACACACACACACACACACACACACACAGACATAATAGGAGTATAAACAACTTCATTGCTTTAAGAGGCATTTAATAATGTCATTCTTTATAGTCTTAAGATATTGACTATGCAAACAAGTATAGAATCATGCACTTGTAGTTGGTCTCAGTAGAAGAATATAATATAATGTTAGCATAAATTTTGTTTCAGACTTCAAGGGACCACAGCCCATAGCCCACAGAGGATAGGCTGCCATTTTGGAAGGTGAAAGGCTTCTGAACAGCACATTGTAAGACCAAAAAGGCTGCCGAGAACTGGCCAATAACTGAAGAAGTCTTTAACTATGGCTTTGTTCTTGAGATGTTGGTGGCAAAGCAGCCTGGAGATATGGCACAGAAGTAAGTAAGCATAATGTATTGTTTAAGTTCCTTAGTCCATCCAGCCAAAACTCCTTCGAAAATGGTAATTCTCCCTTGCAGTAGATATGTAACATTGTTCTCCAAAGTGCAAAACATCTGTCAGTTACTGCAAGTGCTCAGAGCTGATTTACTTTATAGTGTGATAATATTAACACCTTACATGTTTGCACCATGTCTAGCTTAATGACCTCTTGACAAGCATGACCTCATACCAGTTGGATGCTATCACCCAGATTTCCTAATCCCCTCTTTTCCAGACAGATTGTAGAACTATACTTTTCTAACATATTAAATGGTGGCTACAAGAGTCACTCATTATCTACAGAATTGTGAGTCATAGCAATACTTGATGCCTGCAGGTAGATGTCACGCAAGCATATGTATAAGTCATTGCCTTTCTTCCTGTGTGGATGAAATGTCTTCAGCTGCAACTGTGAGAAGGACAGACTCCATGTCAAACTGTAACAGGCATGTTGTATAACTGAGAAGCACACTTTAGCTGACTTAAGTCACTGAGGGGTGTGTGTGTGTGTGTGTGTGTGTGTGTATGTGCGTTCACTTCTATGTAAAGGCAGTATAACCTTATATGTCCCTGGTTGAAAAAAAAAAAAATCCACGCACAAATGTTCTTGTGAACTCTCCTTGTTCCCAGTAAAACAAACAAATATTGATTAACTACAAAAGTGTATAATGCTATAATGCTTTTTGTAATTGCCATCTATGATGGAGGCCCAAAGGCCTTTCTTGGGTTTCTTTATGGGTTACTTTCTTAATTATGGACTAATATACAGCTGCATTCAGGGCCCATTAGCTGTTCTAGTAAAAGTAATNGCCATTGTCAATAGATAGTCTCAACGTGCCAGGTGCTGAAGACATCTTAAATAATACTAGCTAAAGTCATGTATTTTTTATCCTAGAATTAGATGGCCACACTTCCAAGTACATTTTAGTGGATTTAAAGTCCACCCTTTAAANTGTAATTTAAAATACTTGAGTAACTCCATTGTGGCAATGTATTACTCTCTAGTCCCAGGCACCTTNCCCTATCCTGTTCAGAACAGCCCTGCCATCCCAGCCATATGCTTGTACTCTGGGGCATTTTCTCCTTCAGTCCTAGCTCAAGCATGGTCAAGACTTGCTGTGTCTGCTCCAAAGCTGTTTCCCACTACTCCCTTCTCCCATGGCCCTGCTGATGCCTAGATCAAGCTCTCTCTATCAGCTCTCTGCTTCTGTGTTTTGGGTTCTAGTCCATTCTCCATCTAGTCCATTCTCTATCTTGCTATCTGTTCCTTTCCTAAATCAGATCTGGTTTGCCAGTTAAAGACAAGAAAAGACAATCTGCTTCTTCCTTGGTGTTATCTGCCAGGTAGCCACCAAATCCTGCTGGGCATCATGATTGCCCTCAGACCTCTGGTGAAACCCAAGATCCTAAAAAAGGAAGGTCAAGAAGTTCTAGCACCAGATTCATATGTCAAAATTAAGTACAAAGTGTGAAAATCCAGATGTATTGACTACAGACTATGGAGAAGATTCAAGGGCCAGAACCTGATGCTCAACAACAGTTATGGGAGCAGGAAGCAAACAAAGCCCATGCTCCCCAGTGGCTTTCCAAGGGTCCTGGTCCACACTGGCAAGGAGCTGAAGCGCTGCTGCTGAGCAACAAATCTTACTGCTGACATCACTCACACNTCCTTTGAGAATCACAAAACCATTGTGGAAAGAACAGCACAGCCTGGCCATCAGAATCACCTGTCCTGATGCCATGCTGCACTGTGAAAAAATGGCACACNTGCAAATTTTAATGTCTCTCCTGTTGGTCTTGCTTTCTGGCCTTATTTTCCCTTATTTATTTGGACATTAATATTTGTGCTTTTTGTCGTTACCACAGACATGAGTTCCATAAGACTTTACATTTCTGTAGGAGGACACTTGTCACCTTTCCTCTCCCAGTGCTGTTACATACCATACCACACAAAAAGTTGCTAAATTCAGGCCACTTATGCTTTGTGTTTTGGCACTGAAAAGTATTGGTCCCTTATTCACACAGAGTAAGGAATTCAGTGATATCTAAATTTATTTCTAATTCCACTTCAGGGTGGAAACTTTCCTTATTAACTATTGGTGGTCCTTTAACTACTATTGAATTAAGAACATCGAGGAAAAACAAAACAAAAATCAGGCAATGCAAAAGGATTTTCACATAAATATGGTGGCAGTACTAAAGCACCCACTTAGAACGCACAGGGACTCAGGACCCAGCATTTAAAGAGCCTATAACATTTGTTCTCAATGANTCTCAAACCTGCCCATGTTGANGGACCAACAGAGGCCCAAGGAAATAGTTTATACAAAGATTGGGTTGTTTGGGAAAAGTGAAGGAACCTAAAATAGGTGAGGCCAAGCTGGTCCTCCATTTGGAAAGGAAGTCAAAAGAAAAATACTAGGTACAACAATAAATATATGGCTGGTAAGTGTGGGTTTTTTCCCCAACTTATTTTGTTATAGTACAGGACTCAAGGACATTCAAGCAGATAGGTTAAACCAGGGCTCAACATCCTCGAACAGAAGACAAATGTTTGAACTGTGTGCTCAGGACTATCTCTTCTCAACTACAGCTGGAGGTGAGAAAGGGATGCCAACTTTTACAAGGGCCCCATGAAGCATCATGGCTCTGTTCTACTCTCATCTGCCATGGCCAAGGTGCACTGTGTAGTTCTGTTGTAGGGAAGCAGCTACTCAGGCAGAGACTAAGTGGCTTTTGGCAAGAACAAATAATCCAAAGCTACTGCTGTAGGCAATTAGGAGCTCCTGGAAGCCCATGAGTAGGAGAATTTATTCCAAATAGTTACATAATAGACAATGAGCCTCACACAGTGTTCCAAATCCTTCTTAAGTCTTCCTTTGACACCACCAAAGGAAGAACTGACAGATGGATGTAATAGAGCCCTTGTTTGCCTTTTTCACTTGCTATTATGGCACATGATGGAGTTATAAACAACAGATGAAAAAACTTAAACATCTCCCAAGTTCACAGAGGAGATGGGCAGTTGTGATGTGGATGTACAGGCTACACTGAGGACTGATCTTACCACTTAGCACACAGATGATCTTTTTGTATAATCTCAAAAGACAGACTGTTCTGAGCAAAATGTCATGAAGTAAATTGGATCTGGGGTGAAGGCAGCATGGCCAATTTATAAATCCCCTTTAAAAACAAACCCAAGAAGTGTTTGTCTCCATCTGTTCTGAGTGCTGCACCTGAAGTTGGGATCTGAGCCTGAAGCCTGCCAACATTTACATGCTGATTAATCCTATAAAACTTGGTAGAGTCATTCCACTACAACACCTGGAATAATTGCATAGTTGCTGGCAAAAGAGAGCAGAAGGTACTGTTAAAACTGCCAATCACCACATAGTTAATAGTTCCCCAGACACTGCACTAAATACTAGAGCCCTGACCTTTTTCTGTATTCACAGCCCACTTTCTTTGTATTCTCCTTCCTCTGATTTGATTGTTTGTTGCTACATTTAACAACAACAAAAAGAAGAAGTGAGCCACCCACACCCAAATCCTCCCTTCATCCATTAAAATTAAGCATTGATAATAACAGAGGCTGAGGGAATACTGAAGCAGCTGAGTCTTGAAGAGCACAGGAAAATATAGAGTGAGGCTCTTTCATCAGCAGAGTGCCTGCTAGTTCCCCTCTTTGGGCCAGGCCCTGGCCCATGATGCAGCCCACCCTAGGAACAACTCTTTCTGGTGCATGATGCTCAGTTGTTGTTCTAACACTCCTTTTGATTTTTTATGTCTTTATTATTACTGCCTTGTACTGATTCTGAAAGAGAAGAGAAAAAAATCCATGTTACCCTGAGACAGTGAGGGTGCTGGGAGATGCTTAGTCCCACTTTTCATTTGCACGTGTGTGATGGCTAACCTGTTGTCAGTTATACATATGCAGGAAGAGGGAACCTCAGCTGAGGAACTGGCTCNATCCAATTAGTCTGTTAGTTGCATAAGCTTTAAAACCTTCTNTTGGATCCTGTGTAAAACANAAATGGCACCTGTATGTGTTTGTACTCAACACACATTAGCTTATCACTGTATAATTCACTCAGTTGCCACATTTTCTAAATCTGTAAACTATGCTGTGTGCAATATGTTATATATCAAGTGCTAATAATTTAACACCTTTGCAAAAAATATTTGCCTTTTAAAAATAAAGATTGTTTTGAAAAAATTAGCAAATGGATGATTNGATCACTTACATAGGTGAGATAGCCTTGAAATGATTGTCCTGTAAGACATCATTAAAAGTAAGTAAAATGAGTTAAAATGATTGAAAGGTGCTGTTGTTATAAATCTTTATTTTAAAAATATTTTTACTCAATCTCAGACATCTGAATCTTTAAATATAACATTTATTGTTCTCTATAGAAAGGTTATCTATTCATTATGTAAATTTTTAAGATATAGAAAAGCACAAAAGGAACTGGAATTATGCAAGAGATAGAAAGTTCCCTTTCCATGAAAAAAAATTGTCTAATATGTCAGCAAACAAAAAAATTAAAAGTATAAAAGTTCATTGATATGTGGATGAGATAGATGACAGCAGACAAGGATGTCAACAAAGATTTGGAAGATAAGAAGCAGAGGGGCTGATGTTAAATGTCTAAGAGAGTTGAAATCTCTAAGGGAGGATTTAAAAGTCTGATGTTCATGAGCTTCCAAATTCAATGTCACAACATATAAAATATTCAATAACCTGGCCCAGGGGATGACTGGAAATTGAAAGATCATTTTATAGTCTATACAGTGAACACTTGGGTTCAAGTTCTCTCATTCCAGAAGACACCTTTTGTGAAAGGATCACCTAAAGAGGCCATGATTCCAGCGTACATGGAGACAGTGAGGGTTCTAGGAGATCCTTATTCCCACTTTTCATGTTGCATGTGTGTGATGGCCAATCTTGGTTGTCAACTTGACACAGCTGGGAAGAGGGAACCTCAACTGACAAAATGTCTTCATCTGAGTGGTCTGTGGGCATGTCTGTGGGACATTTAATTGACTGATATAGGAGGNTAAGCCAACTGTGGGTTTTAACACCCCTAGGCAAGTTGGTCTAGGCTGTATTAGAAAGCTGGGTGAACACAAGCCAGAGAGACCAATTCAGTAAGCATATTTCTCTGTTGGTTTCTGCTTCAAGCTCCTGCCTTGGTTTCCCTTCATGATGGACTGTGACAGAAGTTGATCAGTGTTTTCTAACAGCAACAGAGAAGTGAACTGGGACAATGTGGAAGGTCTTCTTGAAAGTAATCTATGTGGCAGCTCATCCGATCCCTATCTTTCCTTTTTCATGGAAACCAACAGTATCCACTTGCTGAATTATAACTAGATACCTATGCTTCAGGACCAAGAGGAAGTAATCCACTGGAATCTCCCAATCCCCAGGGTGACACAGCAGTCATGGGTAAATGATTGGCTCCCTAAGTCCAAATGTTCCCTCATGGATGCTTATGGTAGTTTGAAAGAAAATGGCCCCCAAAGGGAATGGCACTTTTAGTTAGTGTGGCTTTGTTGGCTTAGGTGTGATCTTGTTGGAGAAAGTATGTCACTGTGGGGGGTGAGCTTTGAGGTCTCCTATGCTCAAGTTACTCCCAATGAGAGAGACCACTTCCTGTTGCCTGCAAGTCAAGATACATTAACTCTCAGCTCCTGCTCTAGCACCATGTCTGCCTACATGTTGCCATGACCCACCATGATGATAATAGACTAAACCTCTGAAAATATAAGCCACCCAATTAAATGTTTTTCTTTATAAGAGTTGCCGTGGTCATGGTGTCTTTTCACAGCAACCTAAGATAATGCTATCAAAGTCAAACCTACATGAGTGCATAGTGTTTTAAGCCATTTAGCCTTTGCTTTTAAGTCACTGTATTTTTCTTAAAGCAAGAGGAAAGATGATAGCTGGACTTCCATCTTTCAGATGGTTGGAATTTGGATAAACAACAAGGTCTCATAAATTAATTCCTTAAATACCAACCAATTTGCATGTTAATCAAAATGAGTAAAACCTCTCTTCTCTGATGACTGCTGACACACTGGCCACAGGCATGTGCCTCAAGCCAAAGATGGGTCAACAACTCTCTAGGGAACAATCCAAGGGAAAGAACCATGTTATAGATATTGACATTTGTAAATCTCCCCCAAAAATGGACAGTTTCTGCCTGTTTACCTATGGTAATACCCACTGATCAATAACACTTTCCAGGCAAAAGAGTTTCTAATCATCTGGAAGTATCTCATTCTTGGTAAAAAAAAAATGTGCACTCCACAGGCCACTCTGTCTAGGGAAACAGGTAGGCTAACTGCAGATCCTCACCTATTCCTCCTCATCTGTAAATACAATCCCCTAGTCTCATCCCTAACAGACCACCTGCTGACTGCCTACCCTACCCCCATCTCCGGTGAATAAGACAGACCTTCCCCTTTAGACTTCCCTTTCCTCACTCATTGCTTTATCCCAGCCTCCAACTTTAGCTGGCACTTGTGGGACCCCTCAGGCCACTGTAGCCAGGAAAGTAGGTAGGCTAACTGCAGATCTTCAGTCCTCCAAACCCAACCCCCCCAATGTCATCTCATCCTCTGTAGCAGACCACTTGCTTTGGACTCTCTGTACTATCTACTCCCATTCCCAGGGAAATAAGCTGATCCTCCTGGAATACCCTGCTTCCCTCCCTCTTGTGGTCCTCCCCTAGCCCACCACTCTCCTAGCCTATCCCCATTTCTAAGTGTCAGCTCCCCAAACCTAGAAACACATTTTACCTGGAACCTCCAGTGACCATACCTATCAGGATCCCAGAAGAATTTCCTATCAGGCAACACACAACCACCACACTCCCCTAAAATCAGAGAAGGCAACAGAAAAAAAAAAACACCCAGCCAACAAAGATAAGACCAGATAGCAGCACCTAGAATTACAATCTTCCCAAAGCCAGGTGCCTAGACACCAGCATAAAATCAACAACAACCGAGACAATATGTCTCCATAGAGCACAGCAACCCTACCACAACAGGCCATGATTATTCCACCATAGTTGAAGCACAAGAAAAAGACCTCAAAATAGCCTTTATAAATAAGATTGAGGTCCTTAAAAAGGAAATGAAGAAATCTATGCAAACACACAGTGGATGGAAATGAATAAAACAGTTCAAGCTCTGAAAGTAGAACTAGAATCAATAAAGAAAACCAAAACAGAGGGAATTCTGGAAATGGAAAATTTAGGAACTAAAAAAGAAATCTCAGAGACAAGCCTCACTAATGAACTACAAGAGATGGAAGAAAGACTCTCAGACATTGTAGACACAATAAAATAAATAGACACCTCTGTCAGAGAAAATGTTAATTCTAACATCTCCTAGCACAAAACATCCAGGAAATCTGTCACACTATGAAAAGAACAAATTATTGATTAGATTAGACCATAAAAGAAAGTCCCCTCAGCACATAATAATCAAGATACTAAACTTACATAACAAAGAAAAAATATTAAAAGGTGCAATGGAAAAAGACCAACATATAAAGACAGACTTTTAAGAATAATGGAGATTCTAAAAGCCAGAAGGGCCTGGACAGATGTTCTAAAGACTGTAAGAGACCACAGATGACAGCCTAGACTATTATACCTAACCAAACTTTCAATCACAATAGATTGAGAAAAGACATTCCATGGTAAAACCAAATTTAAGTCAATATCTATCTACATATCTAGCCATACAGAATTCCCTAGAAGAAAATACCACCACCACCAAAACCACCACTACCATGACCACAATCACAACAACAGCAACTAAACAATAAAATAGCAGAAATCAACAAACACAGCTCACTGATATCTCTTAATATCAATGGTCTTAATTCCCTCAATAAAGACACAAACTAACAGAAGGTATTAGAAAACAGGATTCATCCTTCTGNGCATCTAAGAAACATAAATTAACATTAAGAATAGACATCATCTCAGGGGAAAATATGGAAAAAGATATTCCAAGAAAATGGACCCAGAATATTAAGTGTAGCCATCTTAATATCTAACAAAATAGACTTCAAACCAAAACAGATCTGAAGAGATTAAAGGAAATACTCATCAAAGAAAAAAATCTAACAAGAGGACATTGCAATGCTTAACATCAACTTAAATGGAGAGAGACCAAAAGCAGTTCACTAAATCAGGAACGAGACAAGGTTGTCCACTTTCTGCATCCCTATTCAATATAGCACTTTATGTCTTAGCTAGAGCAACAAGGCAACTGAAAGAGAACAAGGGGATACAAAATGGAATGGAAGATGTCAAAATATCTTTATTTGCAGATGATACATACATGACCCCAAAAATTTCCCCTGGAAACTCCTACAGCTGATAAACACGTTCAGCAAAGTAATCAGATACATGTTTAACTCACAAAAATCAGTAGCCTTCCTATATATAGGAGGATGAGGAGGGAATACCATGAGGGATAGCTAAAGTTAAGGGCCTTTTGATGGGTTGTATGGAAACCTAATAGAGTAGAAAATNCTGAAATACAAACATATAGGAAGGAGACCTAAATGAAATTGCCAAATAATGGAAGAGAGAAAGAGCTCCAACTGGCCATCCACNTTACCAAATGAAGCTTTTAGTACCAGNATTGGGTTACACCTAATTGAGATGTTGGCCATAAAAGTCCCATGGGAATCAGAGGGTGGTGGCACATGCCTTGAATCCCGGCACTCTGGAGGCAGATGCAGGCAGATCTCTGTGAGTTCGAGGCCAGCTGGTCTACAGAGCGAATTCCAGGACAGCCAGGGTCACATAGAGAAACCCTGTCTCAAAAACAAACAAAATATGTGGGAAGGAGTAAAACAAATAAACAAAGAAGAACTCAATAACAAAATGAAGCAGTTCAGTGCCCTTATTTGAGCCTTGTTCTCCGTATCCCTCACTTCCTGCTTGATAACACAGACTATTTCTTTCTTATCAATTGACCTCTTTAAATTTTTTCAGACTAGTAAGATAATCTAGATAAGAATTCACATGAGCTAAATATTGTTTCTAGAAGAGAAATCTGTATACAAGTTTCATTTATGAGTTTGTATTTGATTCTCAAGCAATTTGCAAATAAAATTCTTCAAAATTTCTGGCCACTAGGATATATAATAGGGTGTTTCTGCTACAAATTTTATAAAATTTGGAAATTTCAAAATGTGAGCTTTTATTTTTCATTCCAACCACAGTGCACAATGAAANTCTTTGAATAGGTCAAGTGAAGAGCAGGTCTTAGGGTATTGGTGTTGATACTGCTAACTCATACTGCAGAGCTGGGGATACTCACATAGTGACCTCAACATCTTTATTTATCCATAGTGCCATTTATGTCTCTGTAATTAATTCTTGTTAGAAAAAAATCACCATTCTTGCCTTCAAAAGAGGGATTGGAAGCCCCAATGTNCTCACCAGTATCTGTATTGTGCTGGGGAAGCATATTTGACAAGTCAGTCATATCAGCTGAAAAATACATACATCCTTAGGCAGAGCTGATGGGTAACTTCAGCTTTAGTTTTCTCTCAGTCTGGATTGAAAATGTTTCTTTGCTNGAGTTATGATGTTGAATGTTTCCCAAAGGCTCATTTTGGTTTTGTTGTTTGTTTGCTTGTTTTTCAGAAAGTGAATCTGGGGCCTCAGGCATGTAAGACAAGCACCCTACCTGTAGTGGGTAGCTGTTCCAGCTTTGACCTAGAAGCACTACCCCTAGTGAGGCTTCTGGTAACTGCCATGCCTACCTAGGACCTCCCCCNGGGGCAGTCCGAGACAGGAGCCTTTAAGACCAGAGATCCATCCGTGCTGGCCCTCTTGGTTCCTGGTGATCCTGGATGCNGGATGGTAGACCGAGCAGAGTTCTCCAGAGAACATCGCTGGACTGCACCTCACCTCTTCCGGATCCTGTAACCAACCCCTTTACTGGCTGTAAGTCACCCCTAAATAAATCTTCTATTGACTACGTGGAGTTGCCTTAATAATTTCCTCNTTACCTACTATGAACTCGTATCCCACCCACCCATGTGTTGAAGTATGGTCTCTAGCCTGAGAACCTTCAGGAAGTGATGTATAGTTAAAGGAAGTTAGATTATTGGGGGATATGGAGACCCTGTGCCTGTTATCTCTCTGCTGTTGAGCTACTGTGAGATGGACAGCCTTCTCTGGGATGCATTCTTCACATAATGTACCATTCCACTATAGGACCAAAATAGCAGAGACAAGAATTTAAACTGTAAGCTGAAATAAATTCCTTTCTTTATAAATTGATTTATCTCACACATTTATGTCAACNGAAAGTTAACACCATCTATCCTGTGGACACTTAGATAGAAGATGTTCTTTAACCTATAAATATTGCAGGGTCAATTGGATTTAATGCATTTGAATCCAAAAAGGAGAAATTGCTACAATATTAAAGGGTGATAGTTCAGTTCACTTGTGAGAGTTCTAAATGACTCTAAATTTGTTAATCACTGTTGGAAACATCATACATTTTCCTGTTTCTCAGCAGTATCATACTGTGTAGGAACCCTGTTGATTTACTGGCTCACACCCTGAAGGCCCCCAAAAGTTAATTAACAGCTTTTGAAGGTGTATGTTTGGCTTATTAAAGCCTCTCTAGAACATTCAATAAAACATTATACATGGCAAACCAGAGCTACATGTGCTCAAGCGTTGTGTGACAGGCAGCTGAGAGTCATCACTCCCTACTTCTCCTGTCTTACCTCTGTTTCCATAGACNACTCAAACTCTTTCAAGTGAGCTTCTGAAGCTAAAGATGCAATGAACATAACAATTTATCTTTGGGTGCATTTGTGTGAGCCTACATGTGTGTGTGCGTGCACACTTGTGCTCATATGGAAAGANTCCAGAGGTCAATGTTGGCTGTCTTTCTCTATAGCTCTCTGCTTTTTTATGAGACAAGACCTGTCACAGAACTCAATGCTCACTGATTAGAGAGGCTGACTGTCCAGTCTCCTATGTCCGTCCTAAGAGTCACTTCTAACTCCAGGAGTCTTTCTTCTGTCTTGGCTCTCACCTTCTTCTCTTCCCACAGTATACCAGTTCCTTAGNTCTCTTATAATTTCTTCCTCATTTCCTAGTCTATTCTGAAAGTACCAGGCATCCAAGAAAGGAAGCTGTNTGTCTTCAAATTGAGGCCCTGTTCTATTGGACNCAGGATTCAAATATTGCTGACAGTGAAAAATTACAAAGTAAACACAACTTTTGTTACTAGCACTGACCTTGTCTCAAAATATAAATGTAATGTTATTGTTTTTTCTATTTTTATGGAAAATGCTCTCACTCCTCCTCATTCGTCCTTTATATGGGGAGGTTTGAATAACAAAACTGGCTTCCTTCTGTTCCTTTACTCATCCCTTACATGTTTGGTCACAGAAATGAGCATGCTAACTCAGTCCCTCTGGCCCTTCTCTTAGCGTATCCACACTTGGCTCACTTTGTTGTAAGACAGAGGCTGTNACTCTAGGAGGAAATTTTAATTAAAAAAATAATAAGGCCTTGTTTGTTGGCTGAGAATATTGAGAGATTGGTCTGTTTTTCAGGGTTCTCTAGAGGAACAGAACAAATAGAATGAATATAAGTATACTTATTATACATATGTATACTTATTATGGCTAACATAGTGTGGTCTGGATTATCTAATGACTTCACACTGGGGAGACTGAAAGCTCCACTCCACTAGGCTAGGTGCCTCCACAACTCCAGTCTGATGCTGATGGCTGAGGATTCCTGNACAACCATGAGCCTTTAGCACATGTTGGAAGGCTGAAGACACTGAGTCCTGATGACAGTGAAAAAGAGCTGCAACAGGGAGGACAAATTCAATAGGCAGGACAAAGATGATGGAGAAAACAAATATTGAAGGTCAATACTGACTATAGGTGAGTAATAGACGAGTAGCTGTGTCCCCTTCCTGTAAAACCTGCATTGTGCATTATCAAAAGGGAATATAGATCAAGAATGGTTCTGTAGATACCCATCAGAAGCAGCCAGATAAGATTTTAGACAGAAAGCTAGAACTCAACCAAAAGGAGCCAGACTCCAGGGAGCTATAACAATTTCATTCACTGCTACTTACAGTCTACAGTGGAAACAGCTGGGTAGCTACTCCTGAAAGAAAGGGCTAGCTATGCTAAAGGGTCCTAAAATATGGGCAGGACCAAAAATAGAATGCCAGAAAAAAAATATGTGCTATTGTTGCATACAGAAAGGTGGATGCTTCAGTCCACAGATAATTTTACGACATAAGAAGNGACTGGTGTAATTTTCATCTTTAGGGAATAATCCCTCACATAAAACTGCAATGACTATGCTAGATTAAAAATATAGTTATCCCACAAAGCACAGAAAGAAGAAGGTTTTCAATCCTAGCAAACCATTTTCCTATGCTGCATGCATTCAGTAGAAAACGACCAAAAACAGTATTTTAAAATACTGTAAACTCAACTGAATTCTTAGAAAGTGTTATGTCAAGTCTGTGAGATGCATCCAACTCACACAAAGGATGGAGAAAGAAAATCCGGGAAAGCTTGGAATACTGAGAAGGTCAGCATCACTAGGAATGTGGCAAGCCTAGTGCTTGGGCTCTGTGCTGAAACTTAGAAAACTGAGCTTTAAGATATCTGTGTAGCACAAATTCTAATTGGTCTTAATAATAAAAACCCAGAGTCAGCTATCAGGATGAAAGCTGAAAGATCAGAGAAGCAGCATAGCCAGCCACTGTGAAACTTCTTACCTCTAGGAATTCTCAGACTGAAAAAAGGGGGTGAGCTCTTGTCTCCCCCTGTCTTATATTCCTCTCTCCACCCAGCCATATCACTTCCTGTCTCCACCTCCCTAGTGCTAGGATTAAAGGTGTGAGATCCCAAGTACTGAGATCAAAGGCATGGGATCCCGAGCGCTGGGATTAAAGGTGTGTGCCACCANTGCNTGGCCTCTATAGTTAACTAGTGGCTTGACTCCACACTCTGATCTCCAGGCAAGCTTTATTTGTTAGAGCACAAACAAAATATCACTACATTTCCCCTATTTTGTCTAAAATAAAAAAAGGTTATNACTAATGTAAGAAAAACTATATACAATAAGTATAATAACTATATAAAATATATACAGGCAATAAATACATCAACAATGTCTAGTCCATAAACATTTGACAAATTCAGTGAAAATACTCCATTATCTATCNTATCTTGGTGAGTCCAAAAGGTTGTACCTAACTCACTTTCTATTCTAACTTACATTACCAAAACTATCTTTTAATGTCTNTTAACCCTATACACTTTACACCTCTTTAGTAAATTTCTTTTCTGAATCTGTTAACAAGGAAAACTACAACTACAACTATAAAGTCTTCAACTCTATCAGAGACCCAAGAAGGAAATAATATTACNTGAGTAAGCAGGAAGTGCAAGCAAGGACTTCAAAAATTGTGAAAAATGACAGATACAGCTGGCCTCCTGGACAGTCATCAAGNTTCCTCTACAACACTGGGGCATCCATCTTTGGCCTACAGGCCTAGCATATTTGACAGACTTTTCTATGAAGCAGGATTTTCTGAAGGGCTGACCTACCTTGTCTTGGCAAAGTTCAGCAGTCACTTTCCTTTGTGTCCCACTTGTCCAATTTGGACAGTATACTCTCAAGCAGTCAAGGCAAGGGTGTTTTCTTGCCTAGTGGCTAACTTTTGCCACAAAGACAGTAAACTCCAAATGGAGTTTCTTCGATGCCCATCATCTTCTCTGAAGTTGATTGGTGCTGCCAGGAGCAGACATTCCTCATTGTCATAAAAAAGGAAGAATCCATGTTATCAAAACACCTTAAATGCCATATTCTGTAGATCTCTGAAGTGTTTGAAGATGACCTGTCTATCTAATATATATCTATGTTTGACTTTGAAAACATACCTAATATGACTACAAGTTGGGTTGTAATAAGTGACTAATTACTAACCTGCATTTCCTTATTATCCTAAATAGTTGCTAATAATAACTTTCAAGGACTAGAAGTTTGNATTACATTGTTAAATGAGCTGTATAGGTACAATACTTTGAACAAGATCAGAAATGTATGTACAGTATATCCTAACAAAAATAATCATAAATTTGTATCAATAAACAAAAATCCATATCAATGTA
>LZPO01056093.1:0-19560 GCA_001675575.1 Neotoma lepida
CCAATAACCATAGCTACATTATATAACAGCCCTACGAAGTATTCTTCCCCCAATTTGAATGAGGTAAAATACAGCCTCGAGCACCTAAACCTGTCACAGAACATCCTGAAGACTATTCAAATACCAGTGTTCTGAACAGAGTCCTATTTATGTACCTGACCTGTGTCTGTCTGTCCTATACCCCTTCATCATTTCCTTTGCTGGCAGGTTGTATATTTATGTAGGCAAACTCAACACCAGCCAGAGTCCCCAGAATTCAGTTGTTATTCCTGAATTCAGCAAGTGCTCATGAATTAAATCACTGTAGGAAAGCCTATGATTCCTGGTAAGAAGGAATGCAGGGCAGATAGGGTTCAGTACCAGGGGGTGGGGCTGGAAGACAGTGAAGTTGAAAGCATCTGAGGTTACGCTGTCGGATCATGTTATTAAATCAGTTTCTGTCAATGAATTAGAAAAGTATTTCTACCATTGGAGTTTGGGATTACATATCAGGTTGCTTATCCTTCAGTTTCCTCCCTTCTACACATGATACCGATACCTCTAATTCATTATAACTTCAACATAGCACTATGCCCCCATTCTTTCATTCATTGCTTATTTATGAAATATTCTTGGCAGGATTTAAGACAGAGCCCTTCTTAGGAACACTCCCTTCAAGTTGTTTGTGGCCATGCGAGGGCTATTGTTGAGGGTTTGAACAGAATGCATTGAGAACAGAATGGCATGTTGGGGAAACATGTCGCTCGCAAGAGGTGACCTCGCATAAGGTGACCTCTCCCAGACCTTGAAGGAAACGTGGGTCTCTCTCAGAAGGGAGTGGGACACTCTGGAGAGAGGCAGGGAGTCAGCAGGTGATGGTGCCGGACATGCTGGCACGTGGTTCACGAATCCATCCCTTTGTTTATTAGCTCCACTCTTAGTGCTGGTGATTAGTTGAAGCATAGGTTTTATNGGAAAGGTTGGCAGAGAAATAAACAGCCAAAGTTAGTATCTGGTCAGGGATGGCTTTGTCTTGTTAATTTCTAGGTTTCACTTGAGGTGAAATCCAAATGGCTTCAGAGTCTTGGAATGCAAGCCTTGACTTGAGTGAAAGAGACAGAAATCCTTACTGTGTTTCAATTTAATATTTGTTGTTTCCAGGTTCAGATAGACACAGCCAGCATTGGAACTTAGCAAGGGCTTAGAATTGAGTAGTGTTTCACCTCATTCTGCCTCAGTTTACAACCTTCNTTGTGTTTCTGTCTCCACTAATAAAACCCTGAAATTGTTTTAGAAACAAACACTAGTAATGGGTGAAGGAAGCCTGGTTTACAATGGAGCTGGTAGACCCAAAGCNAAATGGCTTCAGAGTCTTGGAATGCAAGCCTTGACTTGAGTGAAAGAGACAGAAATCCTTACTGTGTTTCAATTTAATATTTGTTGTTTCCAGGTTCAGATAGACACAGCCAGCATTGGAACTTAGCAAGGGCTTAGAATTGAGTAGTGTTTCACCTCATTCTGCCTCAGTTTACAACCTTCNTTGTGTTTCTGTCTCCACTAATAAAACCCTGAAATTGTTTTAGAAACAAACACTAGTAATGGGTGAAGGAAGCCTGGTTTACAATGGAGCTGGTAGACCCAAAGCNTGCCCTGAGGGCTGCTTCAGACATTGTCCTNCTCCCCGGAGCTCCCCCCACATGCCCTGGCCTTAGACTCCTGTCTGTTCCTTAGCGTTTCCTGACTCAGATCTGTCATTTTCTTAACCCTCCTTTTCTTGAAGGACTTGGTGCAGTTCCTATCTGTAAGTACAAATTTATCTTTCATCCAAGAGTATGTTGATACTTGAAAAGAAAGAGTAACTAAGACTTAGTCTTGAAAATGGACCACATGATACGGNTGAAAGTTAATGGTATGGGAACAGCACTGATGACCGGTGACACTTCATATTGTGGCATAAACATGTATTTATTTAGCCAAAAATTTCTGGCTAAATTCACAAACTCCAAATTTTCAGAAAATTATATCCTTTTCTTAGATAAAATTAGATAGGATTTGGTTTTGCTTTTCCTCTGGAAATTAAGTTTTCGAATGCCCCCTGAATTTATACCAGAAGCTGCATGTAAATTATGATATCAGTTCCACAGTGATAGAACATGCACAGAACATGCACAGAGGCACACCAGCACTGCTGATTCTGGGTTCTCAGCCGTGGCCCTGGATGGGGCCATTCTCTAGAAACCTTAAAACAAACATGCTTCCATAATGACACGGAATCTGCATGCCCAAGCCTGGCCAACTGCCTGTTGAGTGGTGNGGTGAATGTACAGTAAAGAAAGATTTAGAAAGAAGTAGAATAACCCAGGTTCATCACAAGGGGAAGATTCCAGGTATTAGGGATTAANTCATTATTGCCTGTTTAGAGGAAAGCATATTTCTCTAGTTAGAAATAAACTTACATATATTTGATGATTTTGAAATATGTTTTTGTTTACTCTTTCAGAACACCATAAATGTATACAGTGTGTTTTGATTGTGTTCCCCATGTCACCCCTCAGGCACCCTATGTCACCCCTCAGGCACCCNATGTCACCCCTCAGGCACCCTACCATCACATCCCCCTCCCAGATTTATGTCTTCAGTATTTGTTATCCAATGAGTTAAATTTGTGCTATTCATATGTATATGGGTATAATGTCATCCACTGAGCATTGACAGTATACCAGGGGCTGATTCTCTGTATTTAACAATGTTTTAATAAGTAAGAATATTACATTCAGNGTACCCAAAGGGTCAACAGATAGGATTTGTGGTTTGCCACTGCTTTTTTAAAGTTTTATTTTTCTATTGTGGTTTTGAGTGACACAGTGACAAACCATTATTATATATTTCATTTTCTCCAGCTTACAGGTGATTTCATTAGTAGTAAAGCTTATCAAAAGACAATGCTGGATAAACTGTCCTGTATCAGATACTTCAATATGATCTAAGAAACTAGGACAAGGGGATATGGCTTCATCTCCTCATACTTCAGCTCTTTCCAGGTAAATGCCCAGTCATGTGCTCATAAAAACTGAAATTATGACCTTCATTTTCTGTTGCTCGAAGTTAGAGCAAAAGTGTTCCATCAATAAAATTTTCAATGGTTTTTCGATCCTCATAATATCACCCAGCAATTCTCTCTTTGAGCTGTGATAATAGCAGCAATTAGGCAGCTTTTATTCCTCAACCCCTTTTAACTTTTGCTGTCGTATAAATGAGCACATAGCATATACATGGAGTTGCTGTGAAGAGAAAGCCNTC
This sequence comes from Neotoma lepida, assembly GCA_001675575.1. Classification (NCBI taxonomy): domain Eukaryota; kingdom Metazoa; phylum Chordata; class Mammalia; order Rodentia; family Cricetidae; genus Neotoma; species Neotoma lepida. Next base: position 3,280 of record LZPO01056093.1, read on the forward strand.
AGCACCAGAGGCAGGGAAACAATTACCCCATTCATGAATTATCTTTCCTTCTCCCTTTAGCCCTAAAGGTTAAATGAGAATAGGCTTGTTTGCCTCACTTTCCATTCTGACCACATGTGAAGGCCTTGACAGAGCCCTGCAGATGGGTTGGGAACACAAGGCTTATGATAAGCAAACACGCTTGCATTTATTAGTAGCCACTAATGGCATGTAATTAAAGTAATTACAGGAAGGCAAACAGACAATTAACTTCTTGGAAGTGTCAAGAAAAGGGCACTCACAGAGTTTAAAGTTCTTGGGCNTATGGTTCATCTTTATGTCTCAGAAATATTAAGAAAGGTGATGCTTCCAGAATGGGAGTTAGTGTTAGGCTTTTGTGAAGCAACTGTGGAATCTATGAGGTGAAAGCCAAGAGCTGTGAGCACTGTGGGGAACAGAAAGGGGGTGAGACCATAACTAGCATTCAAAAAATGTGGTAAAGAACAGAGTAACAAATGATAAAGAGGATGATGGATGTATCTACTTTTCTTTACCCATTCCACATATTTCAAAGCATGAACCAGTCCTGGTTGGACTTACTCAAAAGTGATTAGTATCTTTCACAGTTTTTGCTAGAACTTTGNTCCCCAGTCTGCAGGCCAATCAATGACAGGCAGGCAGACTGCTGAGTATTGATCCTTTACTTCAGTTACCAAGATTAAGTGCTCTATGCAGAAATACACAAGTGTTCCATAAATGATAGTATTAGGTTTCAGTTACTATAACAAAATACCTGAGACTAGGTGTTGTATAAACATAGAGAGTTATAGAGTTATTAAGCTTGTAGACTCTAGACTCTAGAGCAGTGGTTCTCAATCTTCTTAACACTGTGACACCTCCCCCCCGACACACACTTTTTTTAAATTCATCTATTTATTTTTTATCCCAGGCACAGCCTTCCGCCACCCATCTTATCCTCCCACTCCCTCCTTCCACTCCCCCCTCCTCATCATNTCCTCTTCTTCCATCTCTATCCAGGAAAGGGCAGGTCTCCTATAAGTATCAATAAAACATGGCATATCAAGTTGCAGTAAGACTAAGTACCTCCCCTTGTATTAAGGCTGGGCAAGGTGACCCAATATAAGGAGTAGGGTCCCAAAAGCTAGTAAAAGAGTCAGAAACAGCCNTTGCTCCCACTGTTAGAAGTCCCACAAGAGGCCCAAGCTACATAACTGTAACATACATGGAGAGTGCCTAAGTCAGTGCCATGCAGCCTCCCTGCTTGTCAATTCAGTTTCTGTGAGCCCCTGTGTGCCCGGGTTAGTTGATTGTGTGAGCTTTTGAGTGATGTCCTTGACCCTTCTGGCTCCTACACTCCTTTTCCTCCTCCTCAGGATTCCCGAACTCCATCTAATGTTTGGCTGTGGGTCTTGGTTGGCATCTGCCTCCATCAGTTGCTGGATGACTCCTCTCTGGTGACAGTGGGGCCAGGCACCAATCTGGTCACAGGAGACAGCCAGTTCAGGCTACTTACCCGCTATTGCTAGGAGTCTAAGCTGGGGTCCTCCCCATAGACTCCTGGAAGATTCTCCTGTGCTAGGCTTCCACCTCACCCCAAAATGCTCCCCAGCAGTCCCCTTCAGTACTTGGCCCCTTCATGCGCCCCCAACCTGATCGCTTATGTTCCTATCCCCACCTCACACTGTGACACTTCAATACAGTTCCTGTTGTGGTGACCCCTAGTCATAAAATTATTTCATTGCTACTTCATAACTGTAATTTTGCTACTGTTATGAATTTGATATTTGATATATAAGATATCTGATACNTGACTCTGACAGGATGTCACAACCCACAGGTTGAGAACCACTGCTCTAGAAGTTCAAGATCATAGAGCTGGCATTCCTACAGGAGCCCCCCCCCACACACACACACAGACACACACACCATACATCTGTGTTACAACATGGTAGACAAGCAGAAAGGGGATGAATATATGGAGTGGCCTCAATGTATTATCAGTATTCTGTGAGAACAACTGAAGAAAGCAGTATTAATCTGTTCTTGCATCACTGTGCTCCCATGCCCTAGTCAGTTTCCATGAGGCATCATCTCCTAAAGGTTCCATTGCCTCAACACTGTTATACTGGAGACCACGCTCCAAGCACATGGGCTTTCAGATGACATGCTCCAGCCATATCCAAAGGATAGCACTAATGAGTATGTGTATGACTGAGGCATGCAAGAGCACATTGAACCTTCTCTTATTGGTAACTGAATCATCACAGTATGGTAGATGAAGGGCCAGCTAAAGTAAGAAGACAAGGCCTTCCCCTCAAATTAACATGTCTCTAAAGACAAATACGAGCTCTCTGCAATCCAGATATGAATACATTAGGAGATGTCTTATATTCATGATTTTCCTGTCCAACTATGCTCTTTGTTATTCTTACCAAATGCAAGAAATAATTCCCAGCAATGTCCCCAGTTCCATCCCACTCAAAAACAAATGAATGAGCATTTGCNTGAGAAAGTCCAATCCCCCCTTTTCAAACATTCAAAATTACTGACCAGTCACCCAATGAAATATATTTCCCGTGATTCTGTGAATATCTAATATTTCAATCTCTTTATTTAATTTTATTTATTTTATTTGTATCTGGGGGTGAGGTGGTTATATGTGTATGTAGACTCCACAGGTCAACCTCTAATGTCTTTCCTTAGAAGTCGTCCACCTTGACTTTGAGACAGGGTTTCCCATTGGCTTGGAGCTGGCTTATTAGGCTAGGCCAAGTGGCCAATGAGTCCTGGGGATATGGCTGTGTCTGTCACCTCAGCACTGGGATTACAAATATGAACCACCACATTTGGCTCTTTACACGATGGTCCTAAGGTTTGAATCCCAGTTGTCCTGCTCACTAAGCAAATTCTTGACAAAGACTAAGTTCTCCCTCCAGCCCTCCACAGTTTGATTTCAACAGTGCTTTGAGCTTTCTCAATTCCATTCCTGGGCTCCTATTGTCCTGCACATTTTTTTCCACAACTAGTTTCTTCCTTTGTTTCAAGATTTGCTTGTCATAACAATAGTGACATCCTTGCCTAATTTCCACCTCCTGCTTCTTCCTCTGAATGCCTAAGATTTTATCAGAATCATTTTCACCCAATTTACTTATTTCTATGTANANCTCATCTCAANAGTAACTCTAAGATTCAGAANGAAATGCTTTGCCTTGGGTCTNCTTGTCTTTTNTCAAAAAAAGCATAATTTCATGCATACATTGGCCTTCATCNTGCTATTGTCCTTCATCCAGTCAACTCCTACTTAAATGTGAAGATTCAGTTTTCAGTTTCAATATCAAGAGTACCAGAAAGTCCCTCTTAAGTCCTCCAGGCTGCACCTTTGTGCTCTTTACATCATGCTTCATTCATACTATGCTGTTGTATCTTTATCAATGATATGGAATTATCTAAGAATGGAGCTTCGTCCACTGGTAAACCCAGCATCTCTTTGGGAACTCTGTGCTATCGATCCCCTGACCCTGAATCATGGCTGCACTATTTTAGGTGATCTGAACATCTTGAATGACTCCTGAAGGACTCAAGTCTGTAACGGCTGTTTTGATAGGGTTGGGAAGAGTGTTTCCAGCAGATGAAGACAGTTGAGAAAAGATTTAGAGAGCCTCATTTAAAGGGAGCAGTCACAAAACACTTCCAGTTCTCAGATTCTGAAATTGTGGTCAGCCTGGTCTTTGTCTCCTTGAACTCCACAGCCGCCGCCTTTCACAGCTACAAGGCAGCACAGTGCTTAAGTGCATGAGGAGGATAAGTACCACTGGCTGATTTGAAAAGAGTTTGGATGGGATCTGAGAAAGTAGCAAATGTTTCAAATGCTTAAGCTTTTCAGACACCTGAGTTCCAATTATTTGCAGTGGGATATTTTCNATGNTTCTTCCCAAATCGGCCTTCACTGAGTTTCCAAAAACAGCACATTGATAGATACAAGTTTGTTTTACCTCATAACCATCACAGCTTCCAGGCCCCTACCCTGAAGCTGGACCATTGCCAGCCTGTCATGTACAACTCACTGANGTACTGAGCTCCAATATGGAGTATGTTGACACTGCTCAAAACATTCTTTCTCAAAACAGCTGTGGACTGTTCTGGTTTTTTTTATATACTAAATCCAGATTCTGCTGGTGGGAAGAAAAGAATATTAGATACATGTTATGTGTTAACCAGTGCTAAACTGGTATGATCCAGCTCTGTATTTGTGATACAGACTTGTAAAAACATAATAAAAGGCTAAATTCATGAGCCTAGGGAGGAAAAGGTAGAAGTGTGATCTCTCCAGTCTACTTCATTGTAGAAAGCTTCTTCATTTTTCAGAAAGATTAGGAAAACATTTGGCAAGGAAAAGAAGAAAAGNCCTTTCCAATAGAGACTGCAACACATGTAAGGTGTCTTGNACAGAGCAGANCAAGGCATGCAAGGAAAACAAGCAGATCCGTGGACTAGAGTTTGGATTCTGGGTAATGGATGCATTAATGTTTAAGTTGCTGAGACTATGAGGTCTAGTAAGTAATTGGTATAGAATTTAGAGTAAGTTTGTATAATTACAATATGTTAAGAAGTAGCCATGAGTTACTGAGTGGACAGAGAGAAGCATGACAAAAAAATTTAAGGGGGATTGGTAGAAAACTTTCATAATAAAGATGTTATGGAGTGCCATATATTAACTGTATGAGCTTCTGAAGGTTAAGGGAGATACCAGGAATAGCATGACATCATTAGCTGTCCCATGACAGCCATTTCTATCAAATAAATGACTTCAGAATGACACCAGAACCCTTATAAGCAGAGTATTTGGAAACCTCCACTAATAACTTGAACTCACAACATAGATGATGCCTAAATGCTATCTCTGGTGTAGACTACATTGTAACATGCATAGATAACAGAACAGAAACTATTGTGTAGGGTTATACATGGGATAGGCTAATAGGATTACATAATGCAAGGGACTGAAAAAGAGTGGTAATAGAAAATGACTGAAAACATAGAAATCTAAGTTTGTAGTGTTATTTTTTTTACAAGAATGTAATAAAGAAATAATGAATGGATAATTAAAGCTAGTATTTGGTCAATAGGAATGCAGTTAACTAGACAGACATGACTTAGAGAGAGTGTCAAGTATTGTGATTCACAACTATTCAAAACCTTCTTGTAAGTATATAGAGAGAAGTTATTTTTATAGTGCATTTTTATTGGGTGTTTGGGATATATCAATCAATAAAGTAAATGTAGTTATTTACCTTAGTGTAAGTGTAAATTCCCTACATGANAGAAAACCAACAGTAGATTGATCATCACATAGTATATTAGGTGAAAAGTACAGAAAAAGAAAAGAAAATCTGTAGTAAAGGGAGAATTATTACAAAATTGGGCTTGAAGAGCATTTGGATTCATTTATTTATGGATCCTCACCATTGGACCAATTGTCAGAATTCTTGGAAGGAAAATTCTATGCACTTGGTAAGTATTGACTCCTGGAAATATGCCCTCCAGCTGATGAGGTGTGTGCAAAGNTGTACTATGAGACCAACAATGGGTCATCTTGACACTGATTTTGTCATCTTCAGGNAAGGGAAGAAAAAAATCTAGTCACCCTCCAGGATTTGAGTAGGACAGAACATCTGAACCATAATTTTCTGTGTCTTTTCCACAACATGGAGAAGGCAGTCCACTTGGATTTGTCCACTGAAAACCAAGTGTGAAGTGTAACTGTCAGGAGTGTTAACTGTAATAAGTATACAGTGTAGTCAAATTTCTGCCAATACTTAAATGAGATATTTTGACTCAGAACTTTTTGAAGACAATAGAAGAGGTTTTTGAGGCATTGCACTTANACTGAGTTCAGAGTTTGTGTTTCAGAGGNCAGAGAATGACAGTACATGTTTGTTATAGTGGCAAGTGGACTGCACTCACTGCAGAATGTCCACAAATATCACTGAGTGTTCACCTTCCCATTGTACTGCCTTTCTCAGGAAGAGTTTGTGAGAATGTCTTTATACTAATGCAGAAGAATANGNATTTGCTGCTCAGTTGTTTGTCAGTGTGTTTTGAGACTTGTTTGGTCTGATGAAAATGCCCTTCACATCAAGCTTTATGTTTCTGATTTCAGGGCCATTATCCATACATTCTTGGGCTTCCTGTGTGCAAAAGCTTAAAGTCCATTTCACATTGGACCTATGCAGTAAGTTCACCAATTTTCTGGCTTCCTGCTTTACTAGTTAGCCTCAGAAGTGGGTTGGCCCTACACCTCTTCTCACACAGGAGCCCTTCTCTCTCCATTCTTCTGGTGCCATCAGCACTTTGTCTGCATTTCAAAGCATCCTAAGCACACTTTGGCAACAGAAGGAACATTTTCAGTCCCTTCTTGGCAGTAGAGTTATCTTCTGCCTGGCACCAACCTGAAAACATTCCCCATTGTGCAGTTCTTTGGCATTATCTCAGCAGTAATANCACAGAGGTACTTCCTGTGTAGCACTATAAAATATCCCTGCTCCACCAACGGGCATTTGAGGATACTTCCTGTGTAGCACGATTAAAATTCCTGTACCAACCGTGACAACAGGAGGGTAATTCTGTCTTCTTCTGGAATGCTTCCCTTGCCACATCATCAGAGATCCTTTATNAGGAGGAGGATGGGAAAATTTGATAAAATATTTTGTTGAAAAGACCACAAAGCAACTTTAGACCTTAGGTATTTTATTTCNAGTACTGTTGGAATTCTTCAAAAGCATCTAAAACATTACCTCCAGTTAGCTGATGAATTTAATATTCCATTCCCTTATTTGATTCACTTGAGCCATAAAGACCTAGGCATAGAAATGATAGAATCCATTCTTGTTTAAAACCTCCAATAATCTCTAAACTTCATTCCATCCAGATAGGAAGCAAGGGCCTGTCAGATGGCCCAGGGGGTCAATGCTTGTTGCACAAGGTTGACAACCCAAGTAAAAGTGAGAGAACAAATGTCCCAAAGCTGTCTTCCGACTTTCACATGCATACCCCACATACATCATGCACAAATATGCACACACACAATAATAATAATTTGTAAAGGAAGCAAAGTATGTATTATATCTTTTGTGTTTTTACTCTTCAAAAGTTTTAAAAAAATAAAACCACAACCTAAACTCTATCAGTGTCACGAAAATGTCAAATCTAAAAAGCAACTTAAAAGTGCAGAACTATGAGGAAAGTAGAGTAAGTAAAGCTTTGTCAGGGCTGTGTGTGTGTGTGTGTGTGTGTGCGTTTCTTGTGCTTTTTCTTTGGCTCCTTTTCTTGTTTGTTTATTTGCTTCACCCTATTCTAGTTTGTGTGCATTTGTTTTATCTTTTTATTTTGTTATTATTCCTTAGGTGCCTGCTTGTTTTCTAACAAGAGAGAAAAAGGGTGGGAATTCAGATGAGAGAGGATGGAAAGGGTCTGGAAGGAGGTGATGGGGAGGGAACTGCAATCAGAATATATTGTATAAAAACTTATTTTCAATAAAAGAAAAATAGAAAAAAAATAAAATTGCAGAATGGTGAGGAAGGGAGAAGAGACTGAATGTCATGTGACATCTGGTGCAATAGATTCCATTTGNAATTGACTAAGTTACAAGGTTATTTGTTAAGCTTTCTCCATTTATTCATTAAAGGTTGCACTGGGTGGCTATAGCATATATATTATGCATGATAAATGCATCTTAGGATAAGACAATAATTTGCAAATGCTTATGAATATTCATTTTAGAAAACTCTCCTATTGAAATTTATGTGGCTGTTTTGTTTTGTTTTGTAATGTAAGTGTTCCAAGATCAGTATATTCTTGTCAATATCTTTGTCTTTCCTATTTATTTATTTTGGTTTTTTGAAACAGGGTTTCACTGTATAACAGCTTTGGCTATCCTGGAACTAACTCTGTAGACAGGCTGGCCTCAAACTCACAGAGATTCACCCTCCTCTGCCTCCAGAGTGCTGGGATTAAAAGTATGCACCATTGCCACCCCACAGTGGCTGTAGATATTATGCTACAGAAAATATAGATTCTCCAATTTTTTAATGCTATGAATGACATATTTGTATCACCATAATACAATAAGTCTATGTCCACGTTAAAGAAGTATGTCACATTAAAAGAAACCATATGATATATTTTGACCACTTCCATGCTTTTAGGATTCTAAACATGGTCTTTTTTTTTTGAAGTAGCTATTTTTTGGAATAATGAATAAATACAATTTGGTGATAATAAGTAGAGCTCCAAGGTTCCTCCTGACACACAAAATAAGGTCACAAAAGTAGGTATATAATCAAATATTTTGTAAAGAGTAAAACAATGTGACTTAATAACACTGAAATATATACCAGAAAGAGTCAGAGAAAACATAACCCAAACAGAATAATTTCAGGCTCAACTATGATACCTATCCAGCTTTCCAGAATGATGTCAATAAATTGGATTAGCTCATTCAGAATTGATGACACATTCAGAACAGTAAAATCAGAAAGTCCTAAGTAACTGAGCCTGTATCTCCTCCATGGGNGGAAGAGATAGACACAGATGAACAGTGCCACCCTGGAAGATACCACATTTCATAAAGCCAAGGCATGTGGTACAGCTCCTCACAGAACAGCAACTCTGTGGGCTATTTCATCATATACAGTTACCATAATAGAAGACAACATTACTTCCCAAAAGGAACTAGGGAGATTCTGTCCACAGGGCCAACATCATTGCTTATTGCAAATCCGTGTTATTGGATTGTGTTTCATAGATAATGAAAGGATAAGAAAACCAGAAAGCTTCTTCGGAGTGAAGCTANTGAGGGAAACTGGACTGGGTAAGAGGGTATGGCTAGAAGAAACACCCAAAGTAGTTAAAAAAGCCTAAGTCTGCTGATGTCCAATGTCAAGGCTACTCAGAAAATGGAATTGTTTATACTTTGTGGTGACCAGGCATAAGGACTAGTTTTTAGTTAACGCATGAAAAAGTATACAAGGCCGAGTTTCACAGCTGCAGTCAATGTTCGCGCTAATACCTTCCATCCATGTACTGAGTGAATTTGCAATGTGTAACTAATGTCAAGAAAATAAACAGATGTGTCCCACAGGCAGGAACAACAGATTTGACAACGATGGAACTTTTGATGTCGGTTCTGTTGGTAGGAGGGTATTGTAGGCCTGTCTTGGTTAAGTTGCCTCCTATTGGGTAAGATGAAGAAGCTGATAGTCCCCTAACAGCATTCTTTGAGCATTGGCTGGTGGCTCTGGGACAACTCTGATACACCCGCTCCTCATCATGAGCTCAAGTACAAGGTTGCCAGACAAATATGTATGAAAATGAAGAAAATGAGCCTCTTAGAATCTCATCTGTCATCTCAGCCTCATATGCTCCCTGACCAAGCTAAATTCTTCACCTGGCCAGAAAGGGGGCAGCTATATTTGAGTGATCCTTTGACCTTTGCACAGTCTCCACAACTGAGCATGTACAATTTTACAGGGCAGGAAAGTGTGCTCTAGCAAATTAGTTCATGGTGTGGATGCTACATCTATCCTACAGTTGACAGCAAATTTTTGGCATGGTTTTTAAAAGTCCTTTATGGTTTCCCCACATGGCCTGTAGTTCCCTGAGAGCCCCACAAACAAGGCGCATACAGGACTTAATACCCTACTGCTTTTAAATAAGCTTTTATGGAGCAAGCACTTTGCAGCAAGCACAGACCTTATTTTTTAAATACTCTTTTATTAGTTCTCTGAGAATTTCAAAGCATGTGTTTTGATCAAAATCAGCCCCTCCCACAACTCCTCAGCTGCCCTTCTTCCCTACACAACTTTTGTATCCTCCTTTTCATTTTTTTAACACATGAAGTCCAATTATGTGGCCATCCCCAGCCTCATGCTCCACCTACCAGGAGCCCTATCCTTAAATAGACCTGACTGTCGCTCTCTAAGCAGTTATCCATCCACAGAAGCTCCTCAGCTAGGGGTGGGACTTGGTGCTCAGGTCCCCTCTCCAGGCTTGGATTTGATCTGGTTTCAGTCTGCATAGGTCTTAGGTGTGCCGTCACAACTTCACTGTTGTGTGCAGAAAACACTGCTTCCTTGTAGTCGTCCACTGCCTCTGACTCTTGAAATCTTTCCTGCCCCTCTTCTGAAATAGTCCCTGAGTCTTGAGAGAAGGGGGTNTGATATAAATGTCCCACTTCAGGCTGAGCAGTCCATAATATGTTATTCTCTACATCTTGACTGCTTGTGGGTCTCTGTGTTGTTTGCTATCTACTAAAAGGAAGTTTCTCTGATGAGAGTTGAGAGATGCATTAATTAATGGAAATAGTATCAGGAGGCATTGGGAATTGGTTTAATACTCCATCCAGCCAGCAGAATAAGAGTAGTCCATTCTCCCCTGTTCGTGACCTGTCAAAGTCCAAATTCTTGTTATTGACTAGAGCTAGATGCTGCTGTAACTAGCAGTGTCCACAGCTGGGTACAATTGATTGCTTGTCTTCTCTGGTCATGTGCCTTGCACCTTTCAATACTATGAGAGCTATCTAGTAAGGATGGAGCTTCCAAGTCAACACAGGCCTGGTGTCTACATGTTCTATGACTCAAGTATGTGGTTGTCCTTAGCAATAGTGTTTTACCGTCAAGTTCTGCAAAGTAACCGAGATTGTTGTCAATATCCTGTAATGTTTGTGATTACATGAAACTCCATTAAGTAACAGCTCCCATAGAGGTAACCCATTCCTTGTACTGGAGCTTTTATTTGTTGGCCTGTGGTGGCTCTTATGGGCATTGCTGCCCATTCCAATTAAACTTTGTATATATGTGTATGTGCATGTTTTAGGGAGCTTCTATAGTTGTATGTCTCCTATACATTTTTGGAAATGTCTTTACTTTGATTAAGTATTAATTATCCTCCCCTATTCTCACCTCTGCCCTGCCCTCCCATACTCCACCCCATTTACTTCATCATGTTCTATTATTCCTTTACCCTTCTATAGCACTGCATTCTCTCTCTCCTCCCTGTAGTCCCTTGTTGATTTGCTAACCTCTGTGGGTATTCCAAATGGAGTACACGTAGGGGAAGGTGAAGCTCTACCTCATGACCCAGCGGTATCACTCTGCACTCTGGGCATATACCCAAAGGACTCTGTATCCTACTACAGAGATACCTAATCATCCATGTTCCTTGTTGGTCCAGTCACAGTAATCGGGAAATAAAAACAGCTTAGATATCCATCAACTGATGAATACATAATGAAAATGTGGTACATTTATACCAAAGAATATTATTTGGCTGTTAAGAAAAATGAAATCATGAATTTCACAGGTAAATGGGCAGAGATGGAAACCATCATGATGAGTCAGGGAACTCAGACCTAGAAAGACGAACATCNCGTTTCCCATAATTGTGGATGCTAGCATGTTCTCTTTTTAACATGGCTCTCTTCCTCCAAATCTAGTGTAACAACACAACACTAAAGAACATCATCGAAGTGTGACATTTATGCAGGAACCACCTTCCTGTGGTTATGAAAACACAAATACATGCAGTCAATGGAGTATACTAAGGGTCACCACCCATTGGGNCCTGGGCAACCTTCCAAAAGCCACTTCCCCAAAGAAAAGTGACTCTGCCTCCCTCAGTAGCCATCAACTGCAAGGAGATCTTAGGGATCTTAATTTGGTTCGGATGTTAGCTTACAATTCTTCAGTGAGCACCCTTAAACAGACCTCTTGTGTGCACAGCAATTATTTCTCTGGTGTTGTCTGACAATAGTGATCTAATTCGTGTTGCTGATGAAGGTCGCTTCAATCCTGTTATAAAATTACCTTCCATGGTCTCCTAATGTTTTTCATAATTTTCCTTCTTATGTTGAGCTCTTTTCTTCAGCTGTACATGGTGTGTGGTTTGATGCAGGAATGTGTTACGTGCTTTCTCTCAGCTCCTACCACAAAACTGCCGGTCACTTGCCTCAATGCCATTTGTTGAAGAGTCTCTCTTTCCTGTCTTTTAAAAGGCTGTTTCTATCAAATACTGAATTTCTGATACACATGCTCTTGTTTCTAGCCTTTCTTTCTGTTCTATTGGTCTGTTTGTACATTCCTGTGTCAGTCATAACTGCCTTGGCTTCCCTTTTATTTCTGTCATTACTATTTCTGTTGCACAAGCAACAGACAATATTTTCTTTGCACATGGTTGAACAAGTACAGAAATATCCAGGGAAACATGAAAGACCCTTTCTTCCCCTCATTACTTCCCCTGCCTTTCTCCCAACTGTCAACAGTTGGAAGATGTTATTCTAGTTTCCCTTTTATGTGTTTCCATATATACATGAGGCTTTATAACATGTGTGCTTTGGGCCTTTTATTAATATAAATGGAGTGCTAGTATGCATGTGATTTTCAACTTGGTTTGTTATTTAACACTCCTAGATATCTTTTCAAGTCAATGCATATAATCTTGTCACTCACTCCTTTAAACAACTTCATAGAATTCTGTGGTATGTATGTACATGTTTATGTGTCTTAAAAAAAAACTTTTATTTTCTATAAGACACCTTTAAAAAATAAAAGGGCTATCCATAAGCCAGTGAAGTGTGATTTGTAGAGCACTCATCTAACAAAGGATTAAAATTCAGAATATATAAAATATTCAGGCAAATAAAAAATGCAAATGTCACAATAAACATTGATTACTCAATAGATGGTGGAAGAAAATTAAATGTATTTGCTCAGATGGCACATAAAATGATGTTTCATCCACCTATATTTGTAGTGCCATTTTATAACCTTTCAACTAGGAAAAAAAATCTGAGAAATCTAATAAAATCAAGTTCTAGAGAAGATGCAGTTCGGTGAGGTCCCTCTGAAATTGCAAATGGAGATGCATTCTGAAACAATTCTTTGGAATGATTTGACATTATCTCATAGTCTTGAGATCACAGTCTCTCTGCCATACCAACGATGCATGCTAATACAGGGGGAGAAACAGATACATTTATACACCATCAGGAGGCACAGACAATATTTCTAGCTGTACAGTAACAAAATATTTTAATCTTTCTATTGTCCTACCGATCCCCCAAATAACCCTACACTGAGAAACAGCCAAGGTGTTGGTTGGTAGGAAACTGGATAAACCTCTCTTGACTTATTCTGTGCTGGAGTCTAATAGAGCATGGCCACCAATACACTTGTGTTACAGCACAGATGGCCCTTAGAAACACNCTGGAATGAAACCAGTGCTGAGAGATTGAGAGTGAACCTGTCACATATTTCACTAATAAGGAAAACCAAGTGGTGGGTTCNTGGTGGTTTGTTATTTTTGAACTAAAATAAGATAAAGGANGGCTACACATAGGTAATGAATGATAGTTGATTGTGAAGGCTGNGGTTNATCAAATTCAGTCTGTTTCCAATTTTATTTGTACAGATATATATTTGTACTTATAGATATATGTGCACTTAGACTAAATTCTGCGGAAGTGATGTCCTGGTGTGTGCCTCTTGTCTTTGGCTACAGCTGGAATTGCTCTGTTTGTATAACTGTGGTTTGTCTCCCCTTAAGCCTGAGAGCAGATGAAGAATGAACCCTGGTTAATTCACAGCCTGGTGCTGATGGGAATGGCTTTCTGAAAATGCGTTGCTCTGATTGGTTGATAAATAAAGCTGTTTGGCCAATGGTGAGGCAGAATAAGTTTAGGTGTGACATTCGAACTAGGGGGAGAGAGAAAGAAAGCAGAGCTGGGCAGATGCCATTCTGCCATCTAGAGAACAGCATGTAACGGCACACAGGTAAAGCCACGTGGAACACATGGTGACATAGATTTATAAAATGGGTTAATTTAAGATGTAAGAGCTAGCTAGTGAGAAGCCTGCCATGGCCATAGTTTAAAAATGCTATAAGCCTCTGTGTGTTTACTTGGGTCTAAGTGGCTGCGGGACCCCGGGCCGGACACAGAAAAACCTTTTCTTACATGGTGCACTTGGCTTTTGCACTTCTCTGTGCTCCTTGCTAGCTTTGTATAACGGTGAGTCTCCACCATACGAACTGGGATGAGACTGCAGAAATGTAGAAACTNTGAGATGTAGAAAGCCAAGAACATGTTGACTTCACCTTTAGCATGTATGGTTGCAGAAAGCATAGCATCTTCAGGAAGGAAATATGTAAGTAACTTGACAAGAGAAGAGTGGCAGGTTCCTCATTAAAAAAAATAGGGGCTGGAGACATGGCTCAGCTATTAAGAGCACTGGCTAATCTTGCAGAGGACCTAGATTCAATACCCAGTACCCACATTGTGGATCATAGTCATCAGTAACTCCAGTCCCAGGAAATCCAATGTCCTCTTCTGGCCTCCACTGGCACTAGGCATATACNTGGTACACAGACATACATGTAGGCAAAACAAACATATGCATACAATAAATATAAATNTTTTTTTAAACCATAGTGGAGATGCCTCCAAATGAAACTGAAAAATCAGATTAGTCTAAATTAGACGGAAATTAAGATGGAGGGAAACCCAGATGTTTTCCGTAAGNTACCACAGAAGCCACATTATTGAACAGAATTTTCTCTCCAATTACTGGCTAAGGGGATAAAAATTTAAAACTCAATTAACACTTCAAGAGTTCTCTTAGGCTTCCAGTACAGTGAGGGAAGGAAATACACATTCTGAGGCAAACATACAAATGGTATGTCCCAGCTCTCTGAGCATTTCATCTTTAGCCAGGAGCTTAAAATGTACAATTGTATTACACACCCCTGCCTGAGTTCTTATACCTATCAATCCAATATGAAGAGATGTTTTTACACACCTTAAGAACCAGAATGGATTTTTGTTTCTTTTAAGCATTTTCAAACTCTAGAAACAGTTTCACCACCTTTCAAACCTGCCCTCAGAAGACCAGATTTGAGTGTCACGCTCCATGTCCACAGCTCTGTTTTGTGGTAGCTTACAAAGCCTAACCACTAGGGGCGCTGTTGCAGAAGCACTGTTGCAATTTAAGGGCTGGTCTTGAAATGGGAATAGCAGCCTGCTACACAATAAGCACACAAAGAACCATTTAAAAGAAAGGGTCCTATATAGGCAACAGGGACTGCCTCAGAATTTACTCCTGCTCTCACCATGAAACAGATAAAGAAACCCAAAGTCTTGATGCTATTTTGTGCCTGAGGAATTCAGTTTCATTATCTAAATTTCTATGAGCCAAGCCTAGCCTGTAACATGCCACAGTATTAACACAAAAAAATCTTTTTCATTAAAAATGTTTTATGTTTATTTTACATGTCTGCATGTATGTCTGTGTACCACATATGTACAGTGTCTGTGGAGGCCAGAAGAGGGCACTGGATTTGCTAAAACTGGAGTTACAGATGGTTAGGAGCTATCATGTGGATGCTGGGAATTGAACCCTGGCCGTCTGGAAGAGTAGTCAGTGTTCTTAAATGCTGAGCCAACTCTCCAGTCCCAAAATATAAAATATCTTTAATCTTGTCTCATATACTCAAAAAAGGCAACCAAAATTTAGTTAAAGGTCCATTTTAGAGCAAAGGACTCTGAGGAACTATTTTGTATCTAAAGACAACTTTGTAGCTATGTGGCCTTAATTGACGAATGTTCTATAAAGTTTCATGCTTTGGATTACATGTTTTGTAGTATGTGCTTACAACTGAAAAAGTATCTCACTTTTAGANCTTGATCTGGGGTTATTTTCTATACATCCACACTTTCCCACTATAGATCATTTAGTGATTAGATGTGTCCCTGTAGACAGAAAGCTGGCCATTGATGGCAAAGGGCATGAGGGGCTGTGGGTAATATCTAGATTGCATTGGTGGCTGCATCACTGTATTTGGAAGGATCATTCCTAACAGTTACAATTTTACTGCATGTAAATTCATATTTCAACAAACATGGCAAAACAGCACAAAAGAGAAAGGGTCAGCATTTTGTATATATTTTTGACATTTGTTTTAGCCTCAATCTTGGTTTGAATATTGCTAACTCTGAGATGGAACTAAACACATTTGAATTTCAGATCAATAAAGTTGGCTGCAGAACAAGAGTGAAGCTGTTAGAATCAGTGTCATAGGAAGCATGGGGAGGGGCTCCTGAGCCTCATCTCTCACTGGGGGACTGTGGGCAGCTCATGAGTGCTGAGGAAGGAATGCCATTTCTTCAGTGGTATAGCCCTGGTATGTTGTCCATATTCTTGTCTGTGCTAACAATCCTAAGTAAATCCAGTA